>BCLF01000015.1:3882390-3904090 GCA_001602275.1 Zoysia japonica
GCCCAGTGGGCCGCAGACAGCCCACGCGCTCAGCCGCTGGCCGATGGGCCAGGCAGGCCGCGCCCACACAGACGGCTGGAAGGTGGGCCTATGGCCCACCTGGCAGCCGAGAGCCGCACGTACACACTGACGGTGGGCTCGGGGCCCACTTATCAGCCGCACATAGCAAATTGCTATGCACACACAACCAGTGCACACAAAAATTTACCCACAGCCTATTTTAACTCTAAATATATTCCCAAAAATCCCAGAAAAATTTATATTTTTCTAGAAACACCTCTACATTATGGAAATTATCTGCCAAACCCATCACCACTGCAATTTTGCACTTAGGCCCCTCCACTTCTTAGGAAATTACAAAAAGATCCCCACACTTGTATTTAGCACTATTTCCACGTAACACCTCCGTTCGTCGAAATCTCTGCGCCATTAGAACCAAGACTCCGAGCCCTTTTCTTTTACTTCGAGATTTATTCGATTCTTCATTTGATCGCTTTTATTTTTCGTCATAGTTACGTTTTGTTTCTCTTTTACCGTATAGACGACGAAGCGTTCGAAAACGAGGAGGCCGACGACCCGGAATACGAGGAGGAGCTCGAGGACGTCTACGAAGGCAAGTTCTAACCCTTTGACCATATCGAACCTAATATTTGCCATGCTCCTATAGGACCATTCGTGCTTGCAAAATTATATTATTTATGTTAAAACTATTGTGTAGAAGTCAACCTACTTGCTACTAGAGTATTTACATTTAGAATAGTTCTAAATTTTTACTAAGTGTGAATACTACCTTGCTACCATGGTTGTTTACTATACCTTGTTAATCATAGGAACCCCGTCCTTATTTCTTTAAGGGTCGGATGGTTACCTTGATATATATATATATTCACTATTTTCTATCAACCGTGTTAAATAGGGATTGGTGGTGTGAGTAAACCATGTGGGACTGTGTGACTAGTGAAAACTGTGTTAGGTGATGAGATGGGATTTTGGAAACTCGGCCGTGGAGCGGGCTCCTAGTAGTATGTGCCTGTGTGTTAGTGGTAGACTTCGGACTAGTCCACCTGTCGTGGACAAGTGCCGCCCCTATCATATAAGGACCGGTTCATCGGACCTCAACGTAGTGTCTACGTGCAACCACAGAACCTTTGTTTTTGAGAAGGACTCACCTTCACCCTTTGGTATCCATGTGGCCCCCTAAGGCGGTTGGTTGGTACACAAGTCGCAGGAAGTGGGCGTGAGATAACTCGCTGCCTGGTCTACGATTACGGCAATGGCCCGCGCCAGGGGAATTGTACAACCCATGGCATAGCCCCTGGGTACATGGTAATGACCCGAACCGTGCGGGCGTCCAGAGAGTCACGGGAATGTGCTATCGTGTCATCGGGCTTGCTCTTGAGTGATGACCTCTGTTAGCATCTTGAGGAGACCTTGTGGATACCTTAGTGCGTTGAAAGTGTGTGTTATGTGACTCTGTTGATCAAGAGAAGCATAGCCTGTGGGTACAGTGTACAACCTCTGCAGAGTGTATAAATCTATCCGGACTGGCCGTTGTCACGGTATTGCCACGCTACAGCTTGGGCTCACTTTGATTAGTTTTGTCTATCGCTTTGAAGTACTTGTGAGTGGGTGTAAGCCCTCGTGTTTTGGAAAAAGTGTCTGCTCGGGAAATTGGATGCCTGTCTAGTTAAAATTTGGGAACTGACGAGAAAGGTGACTTTCTCCCGCAGAGCCACTACTAAAATATTGACTAGTGTAGGAATTAGTATACCCTCTGTTTTGAAAAACTTTGATCTGTAGTTTACCTTGCATAAAATTAGCTTTTGCTAAAAAAAACCCTACCCTATCCTTGATGGTCATGTGCATGAATATAATCCCTTCGGGTTGGAACTTGTTGGGTACTTCGTACTCACCTTTGCGACAATCATTCAAATGAAGAAGAAGACGACGTCCCGCTTGAAGGCGATGAGTAAAACTCGTTATTCGCGCAAATTGGCTGTGGTGTAACTTTCGGTCTCATGCTTTCGCTATTTATGTAATGACTGACCGAGGATGTTCCGCACTCCTCGAGGGTTTGTAATATAAGCTTTGATTGTTTATCTAAGTATCTGAAACAATATATGTAATATTATGATATGTGCTATATATTCACAACGTATCGTACGTGCTAACTACTGATCCAAAGATTGATACAGTATACACGAGAGTACCCAGAAATGTACGTGCTAACTGTTGATCGAAAATTGATACAGTGTATACGAGAGTACCCAGAAATGGGACTATGACAGGCACGAGCTTCTTGAGCTCGCCGAAGGAGGCCTGCGCGTTGACGTAGACCTCCTGGTGCGCGCCGTTGAACTTGACCTTCACGCGGATGGTCGGCACCGGCGGCGGGTCCGCGTCCGGGCTCCGCTTCTTCACCAGCATGCCGCCTGGACGGACCTCCCACACCTCCTCCTTGGCCACCGGCGGCGACGACGACTCTTTCTTCGTCGGCTAGAAGACCGCTCCTCTTACTCTCTGCTCCCTGACGCCGCGCATCATCTTCTTCGTCTGCTGTTTGTGTGTCTCTATCCTCTCCTGTCCTACGAATAGCTACCTATCTGTACAGCGGAAGCGCTAGATCGATCACCAATGCAAGGTCAAAAACGCACCGCTCACAACAAGACGCAACGCTCTCTCTTTGGTCGGTCGCGCTCTGCTTCGACGGAACTAGAAAAAATTAGCTCTCGAGGCACACCTGCTGCTACACTGGGAGCTAATAACAAATGCTCGCTGTGACCCTCTCTAACAAAACGGAGAAATCAACTCATGAGTAGACCGTGAACGAAGTCGACGAAGAAGGAAATGAATGGTGTGTGGTAGGAGGAAAAGGGACACAGGACTGGAGCTGCCCGGGCTGCTGCCTGGACGCTGTTGCTTGACCCACTCGATCGAGAACATGTTGGGCACGGATCGGACTCGTTAGGTTAGGCGAAGCAGCAGCAGCAGCAGCAGCAGGATCGCAGTCCTCCAGCATGTTCGGCCGCCGTGCGTGACGTTTCAAGCTTTATTTCCGTTTCCACCCAGGCCTTGCGTCTGCGTTGCTTCACTTGCAATCCAAGACAGAAATGGTGTTGATTTCACTGCTCAACCAGCAGCATCGACTGACAAATGTTGAGTGCGAACTGATTACTCGCAGCCTCTTTGGGCCGTTATTAGCCTGCCCATCCGATCACTTCATGCTGCCTGGCCATATTGAGCCCAGAACCAGTTCGGCCCGCGTTCGCTCACAACCTACACTTCAGCCCAGAGCCCAGAGCAAAGTGTGCTCTCTCTTCTGGATCGCGCTGAGGTGCACAACCTTGATCAAGCTGTGACAGTTGCAACCTCTTCCTCGCCAGCACCGGGAAGGGACGAGCGCTGAGCCCAAGAACTTCCGCGCACAATGCGCCTCCTGCTCCCTACTCTTCTGGTAGGTGATCCATGCGAAGATCGCCGCCCTCTTCGACCCGTTCCGCACACAGCTAGTACAAATAGCACTGCACCACGCAGCCTCCCATGTACAGCGCCAGCGCCAGCCATCAGCAAGCAAGACTCCTCCCGCCCGCATCCCAGTAGCATCAATCAGAGCGCGTTGAATCCATGGCGGCAACGAAGAACACGGCCATCGTCGCGCTCCTGGCGGCGTGCCTCGTCCTGCTGGTGCTCGGCGGCCGCGGCGCGGCGGCGCAAGGCTCCGGCGGCGAGTGCGTCCCGCAGCTGAACCGCCTCCTGGCGTGCCGCGCGTACGCGGTGCCCGGGGCGCCGGACCCCAGCCCGGACTGCTGCGCCGCGCTCAGCTCCGTCTCGCGCGACTGCGCCTGCAGCACCATGGCCATAATCAACAGCCTCCCCTCGCGCTGCAACATTGGCCAACTCAACTGCTGTAAGCCTTCCCCGCTCGAATCTATCTTCTTCTGTTCTGTCCTCCATCAGGTCGCCAAGGTTAACTGATGCGTTTCTTGCTCTGATTGGTCATCGTGCAGCTGCTTGAGGCCAGAACGGCGAAAAAAAGGTTGGAATAAGATGTTCCATGCACTGTTAGAAGGATCGAACACCACTCGCAGCCTCCGCCGTTGAAGTTTCCCTTGTTCTGGCTTGTAACGCTTGTCTCGGTCAGAAATAAATGGAGCTATGCACGATCCAAATTTAATGTTTAATCGTTTCAGAGATACTTTTACATATGCAGATTTATCTCTAGCCTGTACCGTTGCACTCCATTGACAAACAGCAAAAGCATTTCCACCTCAGAACCGGCAGTTATATCACGACCAAATTACGACCGATGCAGTCAAAATATTTTACAAAATATGACTAACCAAATATAGATATATTTTTAGGTAATGAATTATGGCTGCCGTTAAGCTAGGACTGTACATACATTCTGAGTGCATCTCCAGAAGGTATCTAGCCAAGTCTCACAACTCGGTGAAATGCTATCGTTCCACAGTACAAAGAAATGAGTGACGGAACATCTGACGATTGTAACAATTTCATGAACCTAGACATATGATTTGAGAAACGTAACCCCTCTCTGATGGTATACTGAAGCCTTTCCCTCTATCCTGAAATTTTCTCTAGGAACAGAGCTTCCTGCTTGCCTGTGAGGCCAAGATCACTAAAAGACATATGAGACTCTCCCTCAGTGAAAGCACGCCTGGGATAAGACCTCACCTGCTCGTTGCAAAGACGCATAAAAAAAGTTAATGATTATAAGATTTAGATCAGAAGTCGTCAAGAAACTAAAAGAAGAGGTAGTACTATCCGAAAGTGGACAAGAATTACCAGTTGATAAGTTCTTGGTTTGAAAGTCCTGCTGATGTCTATGAAATCAATAAGACTCTGCGAAAATTCCAAGAAGATTACAAGCAGGTAGTTCAGTAGATCTTGCAGCCGAAAAGGTTTACCTGAAGCTTGTCAGATTTCAGGAAGCGTCGTCCTTGGCGACTGCCATCAGGCATGTGAACAACCACTGTGACAGCCCCATCATCATTTTGTAGCGGCTCCTTAGGTAGTGATGCTTGTTTGGCTGCGAGTTCACACTCTAACTCCTATTATCACGAGAAATAAAATTAGTACAGTACTATTTTTGAGAATGTGTAATCCATGTATTTCATTAAGTGGGAAATACATCACTAGCTGCAGAAGGAAAAGAACCTGCTGGCTCATGAGACTTGCCCTAGGACCTGGATGTTTTGAGATTTATTTCGGACTAAAAGGCTTTGTTACTGTTAAGTAGGGATGCTCTTGGGCCAATAAGATAACCAAGGTGCAGTAGACGTATGATAATACCTCGATCTTATCATGAGGAATCTTAAATTATATAGTAATATAACAGAAGTACCTCTTCCTCAAGCTGTTTCCTTAGCTTCTCCTCCTCCTCTTTCTTTTGAAGTTCAAGAGCAGCTTCTCTTGCAGCAGCAGCTTCTTGTTTGCGAAGCTCCGCTTCCTGAACAGCCTTCAACTCTTTTTCTCGATCGGCTTGAAGGGCTGCAAGATACTCATCATCCTACATTTGACATTGTGGGTGTCACATACAGTAGCTCTAATATACTAAATAATAATAAGAATAATTGGTACCTGTTGCTCCCTTAACAGCCGTTGTGCAGTTAATGTTGGTGACAGAGGCCGTGCTACTCGGGGATAGCGAGTTGAGCTTCCATGAGTTGGCAAGGAAAATGGATATGCTGCTCCTTCAGGGATCCCACCAAACATTGCAGCCTCAAGCATAACAGCTTCATCATGCTCTTCTGATGAAATGCCACCCCACTTAACAATGAAATGGTAACAACACTGAGTTGTGAAGCAGCTACAATTTGCACAGTATATTACTCACTAGAGGCATGATGGGGAGATAGTACCTCTTCTGAAGGAAAACCTCCATTATTCTGGCGATCAGAGTGAGAGTTACGAGGGAGAGGATTTGGAGGAAGATTGTCAGCCCTTAACATTTCTTCGGGTTCAGTGTTTATATTTCGAACATGCCTTGAGTGATGCCTAACTAAAGGTTGTTCCTCAACACATTCGATATACTCTTGAAAGTTATCCTGATCTACTGTTCGTTCAGAAGTTCCTGCTTTCCCTGTGGTTGGTCCTTGCCTCCAATAAGAAATGAAGTAAGACAAATTAGTCACTAATATACAGAAGCCAATCAAATTAGTCTGTATTTCTAACATATAGTCAAGAAAGATGGATGGAAAATTAAAAAAAGGTATTAAACATGTGCTATTCTGTACAGCTCCATTTCTTGCATGCACAATACCGAATATAAAACAAGCTCAATATTGTTGGCAAAATGATAATAGAGAAATTAAGTGATTACCAAACAAACTACAACTGTTCTGGCAATTAAAATGTATGTATAAAATTTAAGGAACATGGCTAACAATACTGCATATTCACCTTGGAACCGACCCACTTGATCCCTCAATGTATTCTTTATCAGAAAAATTGGGAGGATGATCTGCTGCATGGATTCCCTCTGGGTGCAGGGCTCTCTCTAGCTCTGCTGTCTGATGATCAAATTAACAAAATATATCGAGGATAGAAGTATATGAACAAAAAATAGAGTTTCATACAATACAAAACTACCTCCAAAGACAAAGAAACTACCCGAGCAAGCTCATCGTCGCCACCGACACGTGATGTATTTTCACATTCACCGCGGTTTAGACCCTACATACAACGAATTTATTCAAAAGAATGTTTAAACTGATTGGACATATACATCCAATAAGCATAAACATACATTCATCATTCCCTCAGCCTCCCTTTTTGAAGCTTCAATGGCTGCCTGAATCATCTCCTCTTCAATATCATTGTTATAATCACCAATATTGACCGATGGAGGAACACTTGGCACCGAATGGTTGTGGTGTGAAGTGTTGCTGGGGTTATTAAGATCATCATGAGCAGATGGCGCTGATGGGAAGTCTTCATCATCATCTTCATCAACTATAACAGTCCCATGGACCTCAGGACCATACAAAGATTCACGTCCAGTAACATCCTCAATAACAGGACCTTGACCAGAACTGGCCGTTTGAGTATCATCATCCTTAACTTCAATAGGTATCTGCCTCACCTCCCTTGGGTGTGTAACCTGAGGTTCCCTTCCAAATATACGTGCAGCAGCTCTGTTGGGGAAGTTTGGATCTAACAGTGAAAAAGGGTTGCCAAAACTTCTAGGGAACGAAGGTCTGTCAAACATTGAATCAAGCGTGTCATCCAGATCCATCATATCATCATGACCGGCAGGTATAGGATTCTGATTGATTCTTGTTCTGAAAATCATGCAATTTAGTTATATTTAAATGGAATGATATGGGTGCCAGGACAACAAATACATGAAAGAAAACAGGCAGGAGAACAAAACGCATACGTTGCCCTATCTCCCTCATTAAAATATGCATTCACAGCTTCATTTAGGTCACCACCATGTTCCTGTGCATAAATAATAACTGGTCAGCCATTACAGGTAGAATATTAGAGTTCAAAAAGGCATGATGGGTTCCTACTTGATGATAATCATGCCTAATTGCTCCCAATTTGCTCATATTTTCGACGAATGATGGATAACACAGCTCGTATATTTGCTAAACAACCAAAAATATGTATCAACGGACCCAAGACGATATTTCTAGAGCTTCACACACAGCAGCACAAAAATGCTACTCGCAAGGATATTACTGGTCAACAATCGCAGGTTCCTCCTTTGCACCAATTATAAACATATTGCAAATCTTCAACCACTAAATAGACAACAACGCTCATTCCTTGAATAAGCAAAGAACCAATGACCAAGAAAAGGTTCTTGTCCCTTTCATGCCCACGCCAAAATCCAAATAGAGCTGACATAACATTCCAGAATACGAACACCCAAACAGGATTAGCAGCAACGACCAGCATCCTGCTTCTCCTGCCTGTAAGTTAAAAATCAAGAGCATGTGTCCATCGTAGCACGGCAAGTAAAATCTCATAGGCATTGCACTCTGAAGAACTCGAATTCCATTCTAGTCTAGTTGCCAGCTCTGAGAAAACACCGCAGAGCTACTTCGCTGAGTCATGGAACCCACGCTCGAATCGCGCATCCAGATACCAACCCGCATTCGCATTCCGCATTTCCGCGTCGCCATCTCACCCACACCGTCCTTCAACGGACCCTCGCACCCCCACAGAGCAGGGACACGCAGAACCCTTAACCCCAAACCAAGACAGAAAAACAAATACCCGTGAGAGGCTACTAAAAGGCTTCCAATGGGGGACGGGGAGATGAGGGGGGAAGTGAAGCGAGCCGGGGCTGTTACCTCGAGCACGCGGACGGCAACGGCTTCGTCGGCGCCGGTGATGCTGACGAAAGTCTCGATCGCCTCCTGCGACGGCCGCGCCATGCCCGGGAGACTCCTGCGAACGAGGTCGGAAGCCGGGAGAGACTGCCGGAAAGAGGAGAGGAGTCGCGAAGCAGCGGAGCGGTGGCTCACGGCCTCATTCAAGGGCCGGCGATGTGGTGCTTGCCTGAGTACTGGCTCACCGTGGGCCGTGGGCCGTGGGCCGGGCTGAACGCGACGGAAGCTGAAAATGACGTCCGTGCCGTCACGAGATCGAATGAGAGGTGCCCACGTGCCGAGGCGTAGGGGCATGGACGTAAAACGCCATCGGCAACCTCTTGCGAAGCAAGAACACGGGAGAGCCTTCTTCACGAAGGGAACGTCCTTTTGATAGCCTTCGTTGGCCACTCCTGCATATGCCTTGCTGCTTCGTAAGATGAAACATCTTTTTTGGTCGCCAAATTTGACGTTTTGTTTTGTGAAACAGCAGCTCTAAATTTTATTAATCATCAGAATTACAGTCAGTCTGCAAGCTTTGTAATAAGAACAGAGGGAGATGATCCCACACAAAAACACCCTTACATCGTGATGCATGGCACGCGCACAAGTGAGCTACCCAATTTGCATTGCGATTAACATAAACTAAAGAGAAAGACTCAAAATGTGTGATAAGCTCTTGTATATCGGCGAGAATGACAGCAACCGCAGAGTGATATCCATCCTTTCCATTCCATAAATCCACAAGCATTTTGGAATCAGTTTCCAGTATTACCTTGGATACGTTATCTTCTAATAGCATCTTCAATCCCACTCGGCATGCTTCAGCCTCTGCGATCAAGACAGACTGCAGAAACGGAAACCATCTTGCAAAGCTTTTTATGAATATTCCTTCTGCATCCCTCATGACTCCACCCACAGCGCCTTGGTTTAAATTTGATGAGAAAGCGGCATCTGTATTCAGCTTCACAAACCCAGAGCTTGGTCTTGACCACTGAGCAAGTTGTTGTTGCCTGATGTATCCTGTTGTCGGACGACAAGCATGGATAAGATGTTCAGTTGTGTCTAGCACCCAGTTTATTGCATTTCTAATTGGGACTGAGCTTTTGCCGTGTCTCCGATCATTTCTAGAGCGTCATAAACACCACATGCCACACAGGAACACACAGGCATCCTCCCTGGGGCATATGTTTGGATCTAGCAGGTCTTGTGCCCATGTTACTGGATGAAGATCAGGAAATTTGATATTAGCCAGCAGTTTAACCTTGCTCCAGAACAATCGTGCATGTGTGCATTCAGTCAAGACATGGAATGTTGATTCCAATGCTGCTCCACATTCTTCACAGTTACTCAATTGTTCAATATGTCGGCACTGTAAATTAGCACGGTTGGGAAGGAAATCATGGATAACACGCCACCAGAACACCCTTACCTTTGGCGGCACCATTAATTTCCACAGAATTTTCCATATAGTTCCTTCTGTATTAACTTTGACGTTTATGCCGCTGACGAATGTACAAACTGCAGTTGTGAAAAAAGCATCGAATTCGACAAGCCCGTATTGACAAACGAAAGTTTATCAAGACGAGCAGCAATCAAATCTTCGTTGGTCAGACGACTCCAAAAATTTACATGGAACAAGCATTGACACTGGTGGAAATCAATATAAGGGTGTGTTTGGGAGGGCTTATTCCAATCGACTTATGCTACTGTTTGTGCATTGTAAATACAGTAAAAAAATACTGTTCATACAAAACATTTTCACCCGAGCCGAATAAGCCACGTTTTCAGACTTATCATACTGTACCTACTGTAGTCACAGTACCATAAGCCGTGTCAAAGATGCTCTAAAGAACTGCGCTGAAACCAACAGTTACAAGCTCAGGTTACAGTTCGAAGAATTCGTGGTGATTTGTAGAATCAGGGAGAATTCAAGCACGAGAAATTCTCGTGCAGGTTGTTGCACACACACCATACCCGTAGATACACAAAAATAAAATGGTCTGTTCGCTGAAGAAACATATTTTCTGCGAAGGAGCTACCGGTAAACTGAAGCATCTAGGTATTGCACTTCCATCTGGACGTCGGTACGCAGTTCAGGTACTGGCACCAATGGCAGCTGTCGTTCCCATTCTTACCCCTGAACAGCATCACCAAGATAACCACAAATCTGCATCATCAAGACAGCTTTGTCAGTCAGCTTCAAGTTTAATAAGAAGACTCAACATTGGTCGTCGGACTGCTGCATTGGGTTAGGGCAACACATAGCTCGGACACTAGGGGTACTTTTCTTTCCTGACCGTTGCAATGTGCCGGTACTTGATACCACAGCAGCTACTAAGACATGAGATGAGACGTGAATGAACGCATGATTGTAATAAGATGGTCATACTTACCCAACTATCAGCAAGACAAGTGCCACCACCCACATGACATACTGGTATAGTTTGTATTTTGGAGGTTGATTAGTCTGAGGTAGCTCATGGCGCTCCATCCAACCAAATTGAGGTCTTGCCAGCAGCACAAAACCAAGAAGAAATCCAGACGCGAATCCACCAATGTGAGCAAAATTATCGGCATGGGGTAGTATCCCAATGGCCAAGTTAACCGCAATAATAAGAAGTAGAGTTATAATCGCTGCAGCCTGCGAGGGAGCAAATCAACTGAATTTAGCAAAAAGATGATAAAAGACTTAACAAGATAAAGAAAACATACAACGCCGTCTGCTGACCTTGTTGGCATAGATAGTCCAGTTCATAAAAAGTTCTGAAAGCATAGATCCAAGAAGGCCAAACAAAGCCCCAGAGGCTCCAACAGAGATGTAGGCAGTCCTCAAGAACAATGCAGACAACACACTGCCGCCAAAACCAGCTACCAAGTAGATGACCCCAATGCGCACTTGCAAGTGAGTAAACTCAAGTCAGATGACAGCTAAGTGCCGCGAAATAAAATGCAACAGTTAAGGTAAACATAGATAAGATTTGAATACACACTGAAGGGTGAAGAAAATGAGCACTAACAACCTCCAGACCTGACTACTTCTGAAATGGACCCCAGGAAACAAAACTATATTCAGAATTTTTTTTATTAAAGAACAAAACTATATTCAGACTTAAATGAAAGAAATGGCCTTTTCTTGCAATGCTTGTAAAATGGTGTATACAACAAGCTGGGTATTATAATTTAGTTAAATGTTTAAAACGTGGACTGTTGAGTGCCAAAAATAAGCTTACCAAAACCAAATTGCTGCTCAAGACGGATTCCAATGAACAACAAGCTCAACATGTTGACAATCAGGTGGACTAGGCCTGCATGGAGCCAGATACAGCTAATAAGGCGCCATCCTTGGTTCTCATGAACAACTTTGGCCCAGTTAAGAGCCCCCATCTTCTCCAAGCTGCCCAAAAAAAAAAAGGAATTTGTAAAAAACAAAATGAAATGTGTTAAAATGTTATGTTTGCACGTTGCACAATACTAGTACATATAATCAAGAGCATGTGGTACTATTATATTACATATTAGTCCTCCTAATAACTGTTCTGAATTAGCAAGCTAGAACTAGATCAGACCAGGTAACCTTTTCTTACAGTTAAATACAGTTAAAGATTAAAAAAATCTCGGCTTGTCATGACCTTGCTATCTCTGTAGCAATACGAATACAGAAGGCCATGAAGTCAACATAAGGTGGGCGCTTAATTACTCTAGTGTACCCATCCAAAGTGGAATTTTACTTCACGGCGCTAGAAACGAATATTCTAAGACCACTGGAAGATTCCATTACCAACTCAATTGTTCAGGTTTCTGCATTGTTCCGGAGCTAAACAGAATGGCTCAGTGGAAATCTATTCTGCACATACATGAGGAGCAATTTGCAATGGTTTGGGATGTTAAATTCTCATTTTTCTTAGGCAGCAGAACTGAATATCTGAGTACAAGCCATTCGACAATCTACATCATTTCCACAACAATCTGAGTAAAGAAAATACTTTAGAATAGCAACTAGACAAGGAAGATTCGAAAGCCCTAATTTTAGCAGCAGCGTCACTTGTAATCCAGCCAACCTATTACCAAGCACTAGAACAACACTAACCCTACAAAAAAAAAATCCCCCATTTCCAGCTCCCGACTTCGCATCGCGCCCAACAATTCTGTGGATCCGGAAGCCAAATCGCGAGAAGGACACGTACGTGGCGGAGGAGGGGCCGAGGAGTGGGTTCTCGCGAATCGGCTGAAAGGCGAACCGGTTGAGGAACCCCGCGGCGACGCAGCTCGCGTCGCCGCCGAGCGGGCTCCCGTGGCGCGGGCAGTCGTTGACGAACATCTCCGCGGCGAAGACCGCGATGCACGCGACGAGGACGGTGGGCACGAGCCACGGCCACCACGAACGCTCCTCGTCCGCGGCGCCGGCGCCGCCGTACGAGGGGGCGTACTGCGGGTACGCCGGGCCCTTCCCCTGGCCGCCGCTCGCCATGGCGTGCGTGCCCTTCCTCTCCCCTCGGCTCTCCCGGGGCTCTGGTGGTTATAGGAGCGTGGGGAGAAGTGGACTGGTTGGTGCCTTCGGCGTTGCGCGCTTCTCGGCTTGGCGTGGAAGCGAGAGAGGAGGAGGCGCGTGGGCAACGTGACTGCGAACGGTGGAGTGGGCGACGGGATCATCTGCGGCGCTGCCCTCTGCCTTTCCCTCGCTGACACCTGGGCCTCACATGGTCTTCGACCCGCTTGTCAGCGACGAGCAGCGGTGAAGAGTACGGCAGCGGAGAGGTTTCCGTGGAGTCGAGTGGAGAGTGAGGTGGCCGAGAGCGACGGCCGTTCCGCTCGTTTTGGCGGGTTGGGCTGCCCGTGTAACGGCGGTGTACGGCAGTCGGCAGTGGCTTCGTACGCTACCAAGTCACCGGTTACTCCACAGCGATTTTACGACAACACACAAAGCGACTGGTTTGAGGAGAAAAAAATATTTTTGTCTGGGTTGGTCTAAGATCTGCAAACGAGAGCTAAATAAAGGCCCTATTTGATGGTTACTCCATAAAGATAAGCCATATCGTAAGTGTAGCACGTTAAAAGCTCGGTGAAAAAATTGATGTTGTAGGTTTAGCAAATTGTGGAATAAAAAATAACTAGAAGTCTAGTACTAAACAATTGCGGCACGCTATAGTTCAACAATAGAACAAAAAATTATCAAAATTATTGTGACGTGTTAAAGTTGACATGACAAAGTTTTGCAGCATCAAACAGTCTGAAAATCTTGCAAAAAAAAATAAACATTGGGCGTGGTAACTTCATCCATCTTTGGTGACAAAAATTTGCCTGCCTACCCGTCATCAAATTTCTAAAGTCATCCTCCCCGCCGAGAAATACGGTAGAACGTAAATTCATTGGCCGCCTAGCTGGTCTGTTCCGGGTGCTACGTCGGCTTCTTCCTCCAGACGCGCGACCGGGCCGGGCGCCGGGGGCACCCCCTTCACGTTAGCGAACTTCCTATTGCACGGCCGGTCACCGCATGTGAGCCTGATGTTGACGAGGCGCACCCCGGTGCACGGCCTGTCCGCACTGCACAGCAGCTGCACCGCGACTCTGGTCCTGGACGTGCCGACGATCTGGCTGAACGTGACGTCGCTGATCTGCACGCGCGACGGCTTGGCGGAGTCGGAGCAGCGGCCGTGCGGGCAGTAGCCCTGGTCGATGATGATGGGGTTGGAGACGTCGGCCATGGTGATGTCCTCGAAGGTGATGTTGGACGCGCGGCTGGGCGGCGACCCGGGCCACGTCTTGATGCGCGCGCCGTTGGTGGTGCCGCGCACCGTGCAGTTCCGGACCACCAGCCCGCGCACGTCCTCCTCGTCCTCGCCCTTGCCGAGGCTGCCGACGCTGATCCCGTGGCCGGGGCCGCAGACCACGCCGCGGACGACCACGTCGGTGGACCCCGGCCCGACGGACACGCAGTCGTCGCCGGTGCCGATGACCGAGTCGAGGATGCGGACGTGGGTCGAGAGCCCGACGTGGACGCCGTCCGTGTTGCTGCTGTCCGCCGGCGCGCGGATGTGCAGGCCCTCGGCCACCGCGCGGGTGCAGCGCCGGAAGTTCACGTGGAAGCCACGGCTGTTCACGAAGGACAGGCCGCTCACCGTCGCGTTCGTCACGTCCACCAGAAGCAGAGTCTGCAGCAGCAGCGCCAAAACCCGAGTGAGAAAAAGAAAAAGAACGAGAAGTTTCTCAGTCTCAGATGTGGCTTGTTTACCGACCGTTGGCTTCGATCTCCACTTGCCGGTCTGATCGCCCTGGCCGTCGAGGGTCCCAGCGCCGGTGACCACGAGGCCGTTCATCCCGCTGAACGTGATCCAGGCGTCGCCGGAGACGCCACGTCCGCCCGGCCGAAGCGCGCCGTCGATCACCACTACGGGCGCGTCGCCGTTTCGACAAGGGCCCGCGAGCTCAATGGCGCCGACGGCGAATGTGCCGTGGGGGAACAGGAGCGTCGCGTTGCCGGCCGTGGAGCCGCACGCCGCGTGCCAGGCCGCCAAGAAAGCCTGCACACAGGTGACACGATCGAGACGTCGGCCTGCAGGTCTCTGCAACCGACGAGAAGAGGCTGGCACTGGTCACGTCGAGAGAGTAGAACTCACGTCTTTGTTATCGCTGTTGGTTGTAGCCGCTCCGTAGTCCGTGACGGAGTACACGTCGGCTGCCGTGCTCGCTTGGCTCTTAGCACGCGCGTGGCCGCCGCCGTAGATCACGACGACGAAGACGCAGAGAAGCGAGGTCAGCGGGATGTTGGCCATGGCGTTTTTTTTTTGAATGGGAAGAATCGTACACACATCTCGGGTTACATGCAGGTGCACTCTTGGTAGTGGTGGAAGAGGTAAGGAATCCCTTAATTAGGCTGCGGTAACCTCCGGGGCTAATGTGGTGCGCTCTAACTCGGATTTATGGCTGCCATTGCCTGCGACTGTTACTCTGAATAAATTGACGAAATAAGGAATAGATTAATGACCTTCTTATACTGCAAACGTAAAGTTTGGAAGTGCTAATTCTTCTATCGTCGCCGTCAGAGCAAGCTTTCTGACCGGTAGACTGACGACCAAGCATCAACGGATCAACCGCATCGCACCACCATCGCCGTGGTGAAGCGATGGAAACGAGCTGGTTGGTTACATCTGAGGATTTGTTTCTGTTTCTGCCTTTCAGGTGATGGGGACCGTTTGATCATGAATCAACCTGAGGAAGGAGAAGCCTTCTCCGAGGAAAGAACCAAAATGAAACGAGAAGGTGATCTGCTAATTTGCTGTGCTTGGACCAGGGTAAGTAAACGGAAACGTAGAGCGTTCTATGGGAAGGACAATCTTGAAACGGCAGGCCTATCCAGCTACCATGTTGGAGCAAAAGAAACAAGTGCCTTGTTCCATCAAGCAAAGCATCCTGATTCCTGGAATGGGTGACGAAGGACGAGCTGAACACGTTCGTTAGTCCTGCTGCTTACAACTGCACTGGAATACCACGTGGTACAGTACTATACAGTCAATACATACAGGCACAGCTAACTGTTGTTGTTTTTTTTTTTTTTTTTTGTTGAGACATCAACAAGAGCACATCCAATCTCTAACCAGTAGGCCTTGAGAATGAATTTAGTTTATACAAAACGAGGGAGAAAACAGAGTAATGGAACTGTTGGCGTCCGCCGGTGCCGCCATGAGTCGCTGTCAGCAGCAATCAGCATCATCGACTTGGCAAAGGGGCTTTCGTAGCTTCTAGTAGCAGGCGCCGTGTGAGGGCGACTCTAGCACAAGATATTTTGATGATCCGCCTGTTGGAATAATCCCACCGCCGGAATATCTCGCCCGGACCGGTGACCCGCCGACCAATATTCGAGAGCTCTAGACACTGCACTATACTCACATTGTACGGCTCAATCAGCTTCCCAAAACATTATTATTATTATTATTATAATTATACCCTCCATTTCTCACTTACCCAAATACACCATATAAGAACAAACTATCTCCATTTCTCACTTACCCAAATCCACCATATAAGAACTATCTTAGAATAGCTGGACGAAAAAATGAACAGGAAACTTTAGACGAGCACTTGTGCCTCTGTTTTTATGCCCTGTTAATTGCGAGTATGCCACAAATAGAAGATGGTTTGTGGTATACTCGCTCCGTCCCATAATCAGAACAGATCGAAAATAAGAGAGAACTAGTAAAATATAGCTACAACAACAAACACTGGAGTTGATCAAATATACGGATGTCTATGTGATCACCTATAACATAATACTAGTAATAATAATTACGAATACCTAAACTTAGCATATTCTCTTTTCATTCAGTACTAAAATTAGCTTAGCAGTGGCTTCGATGGCCGAATCACCTGGAATTTGACCCCGAGCGATCCGACCCGCTGCCAGCCCGGACGGGAGTGGGCCGGTAGATGGGCCAGGCCTGCGGCTCCTCGCCGTGATGGGGCCGGTGCTGCTCGGGGGGCTGCGCGTCCATCGGCTCCGGCTTCACCTCGGCCGCATGGCGGAACGGTTCCTCGCCGGAGTCGCTGTCGCCGTCGCCCCGCATCCGTTTCCGCCCGATGGACACGCCGAAGAGCCTCGCGCTCATCTTCTCCTCCTCGTCCTCCTCCGTCGTCCCCGCGTCGCGCTCGGCGGCAGCGGGCGCGCCGGGGCACGAAGGCATGAGCTCGAGGATCGACGGAGGCGGCGGCGGCGGCGGCGGTGGCGCGGCCTCCACCGACTCGCCGGAGCAGTTACCGGCCTTGGCGGCGTCGAGCTGCTGCGTGGCGGCGTACTTGGACATGAGGAGGAGGATGTTGTTGCAGAGCTTCTTCATCTGCGCGAGCTCGCGCGCGAGCCGCGCGTTCTCGCGCCGCAGGCGGTCGTTCTCCTCGCCGACGTCGCCGGACGCCGCACCGCCGGAGCCCGAGCCGGACGGCTGCTGCCTCGTCGGGGGCTCGGGCGACGAGCTCGTCGACAGCACCTGCTCCTCGCCGGAGCACGCCGGCGAGACCACTGGCAACGCGACCGGGAGCGGCGTCGCCGCGACCGTGACCGCCCCCGTCGGCGCCGCGGACGGCGTGACCTTGCGCCGGTGGATGTCGCAGAGCAGGCGCTTCTTCCCGCGCTGGAAACAGTCGTTGGCGAACTCCCACCTGTCCGGCACGATCTTCCTGAACCCCTGTTGTTGTCGGAACGGATCAATCCGATCGATCAGCGCGGCAAAGAGTTGTTGGTAGCAGTATTAAGGCCTGAGAGAGACGAGATGAGAGAAAATGAAGGAGGTGGCGACTCGACGACTCACGTAGGTGTTGAGCTGGCGCACGAAGCTGGAGAAGTTGTTGTGCTTGAAGTACTTGGGGAGGAGGTCGCGCGCGAACTCGGCGGGGCGCCAGACGACGAACGCGGAGCCATCGTCGTTCCACGAGATGATGTCGTTCACCGCGGGGTCGTCCACGAGCTGGTACGTCTTGGTGAGGAACGGCGTGGGCACGGACCTCTGCGAAGCCAGCGGACTCGGCGCCCCTTCCGCCGGCGCGGGAGGATGAGCGCTCGGCAGCGGCGGTGGCGAAGGCTCTCCAGCGGGCTGCTCGGCGGCCATGGATCTCGGCGGGGAGGGGAAACTGGCGTACGAACGGAGGTGGTGGCTTCTGGAACGTTCGCGTGGTTTGCGTGGCGTGGAGAGAAGCGAAGGAGGGAGAGAGGAGGAAGGAAGGCTGTTGCGGAGCGAAAGAAGAGGGTCGCGGTCGACGCGGGAGCCGCTATAACGCGACGCGAGCCACCACACCACACCACCAGTGGGATCGGATGGTGGGGCAAGGAAAGCGCGAGAAGGTTCCGTAGTTCCGGTGGAGTTTTTTTTTTCTTTTTGAATCGCGGTGGCTGATTTTTTATGAGTATTTTTTGGCGGGACCCCCGCATGACTAGGCCCGTCAAAAAATCCGCGCCATTGGTCACAGTGTTCTGGAAGGTTCGAGGAGGCGGGCAGCTCAGCTCCGCAGCTGGACTGCTGACAAAAAGAAATTCTTGGTCACGTCGGCAACGGAATCCATGGGCCGAGCGCAACCCGAATTGGGTAAGGTAGATATTTCGGCCCGCGGAGTCTCTGACAAACGAGGCGGGAGAATGCAGAGACGTGCTTCAAGAAAACTGTTGGAATCAGAAATTTCAGAAGATCGAAGGGCAGTCCTGTTCAAACAGAAGAAACTGCTCGTTCTTGTCGCCGCCACGGCACCAGGGCTGAAAAAACGTGCGAAAATACGTTTCGACCGCGTTTTGTTTATTAAATGGCGAAGAAAAAAAAAACGATAACGAAAATAGTATAACTTTTTTCCGACTGTTTCAGTAGAATTTCATTTTCAGCGAAATTTTTTCGCTTTTTATCATTTTCCCCCAATATGGTAACAAAATCTCATTTGAACATATTTTATAAAAAATAAAAATTAAAAGTTATTAACCAAACAATCTTTTATTGGCTTATGTTGTTGAGTTGTATACTGTGAATTTAATTGCAACTTTTATAATATACTCTCTCTGTTCTTTAATTGTTGTCGCTGTTGATTTTTTAAATTTAACTTTGACTATTCGTTTTATTCAAATTTTTTGATAAATTTCATATATTTTGATCTAATTTGATTTATCATCAGAGTTATTTGAATCACAACTTAAAATTTTATATATTCGAACAAATTTTTTGAATAAGACAAATAGTCAAAGTTCATCGTAAAAGGTAACGACAACATCAATTAAAAAACAGAGGGAGTATATGGTAAGACATAAATGTTCGATATTTATTTTATTTATATTTTTGATATTTTATGGGTTATCGACTGTTTTGTTTTGTTTTTAAATTTTATATTTGTCCGTTTATTTTTGTTTTTGATTTTTGTTTTTATTCAATATTATAAATATAAAAGTGAAAATGATTGGGATGTTTTTCTGACTGTTTTTCAGCCCTACGCGGCACAGCCCATCGTCATCGGTGGCAGATTGGACTCGGGAGGGTTGGTGCCGGCGCTCTCGTTTTCGTCTCAGCTTCTGGTGCCGGGTGGTGAGAACGATGGAGAGAACAGGGAAAGGGGAGCCGCCGCTTTGCTGCTTCCTGCAGCAATCAAATACTTTTCCGTCTCAGATGGGTTGTTGACTCCGATTAATTAAAAAAAAATCGACTAGGCGTGTTCATCAGTAGGAGTACCGTTTTGCGAGTGCGGCTACTGGCGCGGGCAGCCTCGTCGTCGACCGGCCCATGAGCTCGGCCCATCCATTGGAAAATCGAAATGAGAGAAAGCCCACTGCGTAAGGCCCACTTGGTGCATTTCAGCGGCCTAGTTCAGGAGCGGGCCTGTTTCCATTGGCGAGCTACCCTACTCTGCTGGGCCTCTGGCAAAAGAATAGGAGTACAAACAAGCGCAAGCTGGCAATCACGTGGACCCGAACCGTATAGATGTCCAAACGGGCTGCCCGGCATGGCCCGGCCCAAACCCAAAAAAGCCCAACATGAACTATTTCGGATCAGCCCGACACTAAATGTTAAATGGGCCGTTCCGTGCCGCCCATCGTGCTCAGGCGGCGGCCTGCAACCTGACACATTATTATTTAACCGTGCCGTGCCGGCCCACGAGGCCCGACAGCCTGTATAGCCCGAAATTACAACAATATTTCAAACTTCCAAAATTCTCATAATTCCTGAACCAGCCCTCGCCGGCGTGTCCGAGCTGAACAAGAGGTTGCGTGCTGTACACATCGCCACCTCGCTCGGTTCCGATGGCGGCATTCTGAGCAAGGAGGGGTCGACTCGGGGCCGATCTAGATCTACGCCTCAAGGGACGTACATGAAGATATGGATGATCGAAGAAGGGCTCAGCGAGCCCCCATCAAGCCGACTGCAGCCAATCGACGCTCAACTCGACGTAGATCCAGGGAAAGCTGGAACGAGAACGACCGGATGAGATAGGAGAGTGAGGTGCGGTCGTGCGGGGCCTGAGAGTGGATAAGAGAAGGCGAAGAGGGGGCCGTTCAGCCACCGGCAAGCCTGGAGCTCGGGCACGCGGCGGAGCAGATCTGTCGGAGACCGAAGAAACCGAGAGTGGGTGAGTGTGTGTGAGGCGCAGCTGAGAGCAAAGAGGGATGGGAATGAAAGCCTAGTGTCGGGGCGGCCGCGATTTATATACGGCGACGATATATGGCCGGCCGAGGAACCCTAGCAGACCGGTAATGGGACGTGCTTCACGGGCTATTAACAGGTCAGGCCATATGTCGTGCTTCCCGGGCCTCGGCAGAAACGGGTCGTGCCCGTGCCACCCATCGGGCTGGGGAGTCGGCCCAAGCACGGCCCGTAGCCTCGTGCCGGGCCAGCCTAGACCCGAAATTGGATGGGGTAGTGCCGTGCTTGGACCGAGTCATTTTTTGCGTGCTTCGGCCTGGCCCAAAAAGCCCGGCCCGTTTAGACATCTATACTGAACCGTATCCTATTGCTGGGTTGCTAACTGACATACGGACCACCGCACCACACAGAGTGGTCTCCATGTACTGCTCACCTAACCTTAACCCCAGACTGCAGGCAGATCTCACCACCGTATCTTTTCAGCAGAAACGTAAGAAACTCACCGTGATCCTGGGACTGGGACTCATGGCGCCCATGATTAAAGGCACAGAACAGCGACGCAAAAGGGTACAAAAAGCGAGGGGTACCATTGTACCTTCAGAAGAAACTACAAGGAACATCTTTTACTACTCCACTCTACGCAGGTTGGCTCTGAAACCTCCTCTCTGTTATCCAGAATCCAGATCTCCTTTCTTTCACATGGTTGGTTGCCTGGTTGGGGGTATAGGAAAGGTTAACTGACAGCTCAAGTTTCATCTGTGATTTCACTGGGGTCCTTGATCTACTCCTATCTATCTGTCCAGCTTGTCATGTTCCAGTGATGCTTGTACGAAGATGTGCTACTACGTACTGGCAAGGTATACCTAATCTAATGAAAGGGGACAAAGGTGTATATACCAGCATGCATAGTGACAAACACCTGCATGTTGCTCTAGTCACTGGTGGTGACTCCAGAACAATTCAGAAGCCGGGACCTGAATTATTGTGGACAAAAGTTGCACGAGAAGCACGGAAGAGCTCGGTGAAGGACCACGGAAATTTGTTGTTGCTGGCTTACTGCTATGAGAAATGTAGCTGCTCGATCTCCTTTCAGAAACAGAGTACAGATGCCGAGTCAAACATACCACGAAAGGGAAAATAGCAGACTATCATCACGCTATCTAAACAAGCATGGATGCTCGACTAAACCAAAGCCATATTCACCGCTGTGAAACGAAGCAGCTATCCACAGAGATCAACACCACACGCGCAGCAGTT
>BCLF01000015.1:3913358-3928201 GCA_001602275.1 Zoysia japonica
AATAGAGAAAGGTGTATTGGGAAGCGAGAATGACAAGTAAAAGGGGAAAAATTGTGAACTCTAAAATGACAACTAATTGGGGACGGAGGGAGTACATTGATTATATGAGATGGTTGCTAAGCAAGGGTACCATGCATTATTTGATATTTTTTTATTTCTGCAGATGTGTCCGCAGGACAAGACATGACAGGGTATTACCCTCGTGAGACTGGGGCAGGTTACAATCCATTGAGAGAGAATGAAGCATTTGGATCATCTTATGATCGCTACTTACGCAATGGGGTACAAAAAGAGCTCTCTTAATGGTAACTAGCAATGTTTCTCCTAGCATAGGTGTGATGACTGACCTAAATATGTGTGATGACCGTACAGATGCCCTCTGTTGGGGCCAATGATGCTGCTAGGGCTGTTGTTGGTGGGATGGCTGGTGGCATGGGTGCCGGCATGCCAGGCTATCCTGTTGATGAACGCCGGATGATGGGTGTTGGTATGGATGGCAGAGGGATGGGCTATGGTGCCAGGCCAGAGCCTCCCCTCCCACCTGATGCATCAAGCACTTTGTACATTGAAGGCTTACCTGCAAACTGCACACGGCGGGAGGTTTCACGTATCCTTGACACAAGATCTTTGTACCATTTAATGCTTAGTTGTTTGTAACGAACTTGTCTATCTCTAGACATTCCAGTACCAGGTAGGCACTCTATCTCATGTGGTTTCACAATCTACTGTGTTGAGTAGTTCGAATTATTTAGTATTTATACATCTACTGCTCAAACAGAAATGAAATGAATTGGATAGTTCAAGATGTGTTAATTTTGAAGGATTGATTTATTCTGTTTCACTCTTAAGTTCCTTGTGCCCTTCATGCGCTCGAGGCGCTTTTGTTCCTTGACCCTTTGCCTCTGCAGATATATTTCGCCCATTTGTAGGTTTCCGCGAGGTGCGGCTTGTGAACAAGGAGTCCAGACATGTATGTGAACTTCGTTTGCTCGAAAAACTTTTTTCAATGATGATACTCGATGACATATCTATATATTAACAAATCTTTTGCAGCCTGGTGGAGATCCCCATATCTTGTGTTTTGTGGACTTCGACAACCCTGCGCAGGCTACTATTGCACTTGAGGCTTTGCAAGGTGAACATGCTTATGTTTGTGGATATGGATTATCTCCTTTGTGCTTGTTTTGGTTTGCTGAAACACATTTTTTTCTTGTATATTTTTGGTGGCTTGTATTATATAAGTCTGCATTTATCTCTATTTTGTTCGCAAGCTTGATGGGAACCTGGTAATCATACCGACGTTTCTCTTTCAGAATTTATGTGACATAGATTGTTAAATAAGATTTTGCCTTACAATAGAAGCCAGCTGATACTCATATATTGTTGAGTCTTCCAATAGCAAACTCACCTGATCTGTACTCCAGGCCACATAAGACCTCAATATATCCCAGCATGCTAACATACTCCAAGAATTACTGTGAACTTGAAAAAGTATTGGCCAGCCTTACTGTTCCCAATAACTAGATAATTATATGTTATTCTGCAATTAGATCTCACCCTGCCGTGTTATCCTTGCCAATCCATTTACTTTCAGTATCCAGTCTACACGTCTGTTGGACTTAATACTTGCATATGCATCCTAGTCTTCATGGCTTTGAGTGAAGGGGAAAAATCTTGACCCTTCCTATTCTTCTTAAGGTTCAATCTCTTGTTCACGCGACGACCTGAGCAATATAAACCATCACGATTCATTTTGCAGGTTATAAGTTTGACGAACATGATCGTGAGTCAGCCCATTTGCGTCTGCAATTCTCGCGCTTTCCTGGTCCGAGGTCAGCTGGCGGGCCTCGTGGTAGGCGTTAAGACGTGCGGACCTTGCGGTTGACGAACCTATCGTTTATACGAACGATCAAACAGCCGCAGCGTAACGCTTCTATATTGCCGTGAAATCTTCGTCGACGGCTTTCTATAGGGTTCGTCAACTCATTTCGAAAGCATGAAAAGGACACCTCAATAAGAAATATCCAGCCTCCTTCCATTAGAGTATCATACCGTATGTTAGAGTGGAACTTTAAAGTTGTTTGACATACTGTATCTGCTCCCTTAGTTATTATGATCTACTGTACTTTATCCTCTGAGAGGCGCAGAGCTGAGATGATGTGATTTTATCTTGTGAATGTTACTCTTATGAAAACCAGATGTCAGTCGTTTTAGCAATATTGTACCATTGCTGTCCTGTGTGGCATATCAAAACCTTTAGAGTTTAATCTAGGTTTACTCCCTCCATTCTGATTTTGTCGTTGGTTATCAACCTCAAAATTCAGCTTGCAGCATTTTACATTGAAAGATCTGGTAGGCAGTCAATGATTCAAAATGCACCCACCATCGTGAACCTGACAGCTGTTGTGTCGTATAATTTGCGCATCATATTTGTTGAATTGCAAATAAGTCTCCCATACACTGAAGTTTTTGCGCTAGAGTATTGAAATGTCCTGTGTCATTAGTGGCGATTTGGTGACTGTCAGTTATGCATATGCACTCATGTAATCCTATTGCTGGTCATCTTCAGGCATAAAAAATTGTCCCTTGTTTCCTGTAACTATTGGTTTCATTCAGATCACCGTTGAATGTTTTTCTTGTGTTTAACTAGCAGGCATACTTCCTGGGGAGCACCAATAATTGTGTATGGTCATTTTCTGTTCTCATGATTTCCGCTGTTTTGTGCAGTAACTTCTTGGCATGAATAGGTGATTTTGAAACTTGTCGTTTTCTTCATTAATAATATTGAGATTTGTTTGCCGTGTAACTTTATTTGTTTATCTCAATTGGATCGATGGTTTTTTCTATGTGAAAATGATGCATCATACTTTCCCTGGCTATTTTTTCTTCTGGAAATGCATAAGCACATACTTGATTAGGCATTTGTGCTGGATATATTTTCATGAATTTCAAAAATGCTTTTAGGTTCAATGGCAGATTGGCTAAATAGAAAGAGCATGACCTCTAATGAATATGTTGCAGTACATGGTAGTATATAGATGATCTCATGCTCTAAAGTACTGGAGGCTAGAAATGTTAGTTCCTTGTGTTGAAGAAGGTTAGAAATATTTTATTGATTTCAGAATTTATGTATGGTGGCGATGTTTGTGTTCTTTCGCGAACTATGACGTGCGCATTATGAAGTTGTAATTCTCCGGGTGTTGTCTGTTGTGTATAGGCGTCTTATTAAGCTACCATATGTTGGATGTAATCATGTGTTTGTAATCACGATGGGGGTTCGGCTGGAGTTCCGTTACATTAATATTTACCGTTCTTCAGCCTTCCAGGACACGAACCTAGTTGTCTTGTTGATATGTTGTCTCGTCTCTGGCATGAGCATTCACATTCTTTGGACAGTTGGACGTATCCTCATCCCTAGGAACTGGGCCACTGATGGGGATCGAAAGGATACTCGAATTTGATTTGCAAGTTGGTCTATATTAAATTATAGGACATCGAGTTACTGAATCAAAGCAGACAATGAATAAGCGAAAGCAAATAATAGTACGGAGAACTCAACAAAGGCTAATGGCTATCTGCTTGATACTCCGTATGTTTGATGAGTATATCGCACCACATATGAGTTTGACTGCAGAACAGTTGGCACTACTAACATATCTGCACTTTACGCATGTCATCAGCAACGCATGAACACGAAGAAATTGCCTAATGCAGCAGGCAGTCTCTGAACGAACAGAATCTTGTAGGAATCTAAGCTATATTGTTATTAACTCCTGGAGTCCCAGGTTCATGTGACTCTCGCGAGAGGCCACATGAACACGGTGCAGAGGAACATGGGCGGGGGCGCCCATGCTTGCGCCAATTCCGCGACTACTCGCACCGAAGCTCGCCCCGCGCGAATGGCGCTGCCTTTCGCCGCTGGAATCGCGCCCCGGGGAGCACGCCGCCCTCCTCGCCGGGACCTTTGCCGTCTCTGCTTTCGTCGCGCGTCGCCCTGCCATTGCGTTGTGCTCGAAACAGGTCGCCGCCCTGCCGGGGGAGACGTGGCGAGTGCCGGGAGAAAGTGAGGATCCGATCGATACGAGTCCATCCCATCGGAGAAAACCAAGGCGTGCTGACGTGCTGTGGGTCCCCGAGCAATGACAGGACGGGTGTAGATTTTTCATTGCGGTTGACTTGACCCACCCTGTTCAGAAGGCTGCTCAGCAAGCAATACTGCGAGATGAGTCATTTGTTTTCTGCGATGACGAAGCGTGAATCCGTGTTCATTGACCACCGGTAATTCGTACTTTGACAATAAGCCTAGGATGATCTCTATAATCAAAATCGCACATGTCATACTTCTACCACAAGGAAAAACAAAAAGAAAAAAAAAGACAGGGATTGCTGTGACAAAAAAAAACCCGGCATTATCCGACTCGGAAGATGTAACACGAAACGACTGCTTAAAAGCCGGTGCCAACCGCACCCGAATCACCCGACTCGGTGTCGTAAAAAAAAAAAAAATCGCACCCGACTCGGCTCCTTTTTAACTTCCCCACCCCGGAGGGAAGAACCGTCGACGCGCAGCGCTCCGTTCCGCATCCCATCGCAAGCGTGCCCTTCGCCGGCGGCGTGGATGGGGGTTGCTCGCGGCCCTCAACTCCTCACGCGGGAAGCAATCGGGGCGGACTAGGTTTCTCGTTCGCGCTCGACAACGACGACAAGCAGTGGGTGGAGCCGGGCGCGGAGGGCGATGATGAAGTCGCTGCGGCGATCCCACACCTCGGCGGCGGCGGCGGCGTCCTCGCCGAGGGTCGCTGCCGCTCCGTCCCCGCGGTCGTCGTCCTGGATCCACCGCCGCTCGGTTCTCCTCGCCGCCTCCTCGGCCTCGGCGTCCTCCCTGAAGCGGTCAGGGGACTCGGCCGCGGAAGGTTCGGATTCGGCGCCGGTGGCGGTGGCCGCAGCTCCAGCTCCCTCTTCGGTGGCGCCTTCCTCTCCGATCATGGAAGGGTGAGTTCCTCTGTTCGGATTCTGGTTAGTTCAGAAATTAGATTGGTTTTTTTTTTGTTTAGTAAACGATGATTCGTGCAATAATTGTCAAAATTAAGCTTGTTTGGTGGTGTCGCGGTAATATTTTTTTCCGTCCAGTATTACTACTGCTAGTATGCTACTAATGTGCTATAGATTTGGAAATAAAAAAGCTGGACATAATTTTTTTTTAATGTTATAGCGCTCACAACACAATGAAATACACTATAGCGCTCAGAACCAGATACATGCCTTTTTCTGCATTTTGATCTACTCAAAGTCAGCAACCAGCAGTAGTAGGAGGAACAAAGTTGCTGCACCCCTTTCAGTGCTACATGCGTCAAATGTTTGCCCAATTGAGTATAAGAACAAGGAAAAAATTCAGTATAAGAACAAATCAGTTTTAGTTTGATTTGTCGGTCACTTCTTGGATTCTGCTGCTTTGAAGCGATAGAGTTTTAGACCATGTATCCTGGTACTGATGTCATGGTTGACGTTTCATTATACTGGCAAATCGCGGATATAATGTAGTCAATACCTTGAGCGTTTGCATTAGTACTCATGGATATGCTAGATTATGAGTTCTATATATAGATATCATAAATGGTAACAATAAATTACTACATTATCATCTCTGAAGGATAGCATTAATTTGGTGTAATGTTATTTGATTTGACAATAAATCCAATTTAGCCAATTATATTATTTTAAGCTGCAATAGTGCATAACATAGAACCGTCAGCTGACGTCATCTTATTCTTTCTTTCCTGTCACATTTCATTTATAGAGGTGGAATTAAATCACCATGGTCTCGAAGAAAAAGAAAGCGGGCACTTTCTAGTCAACGCTGGAATCGCCAATTTTCAGCAAATGGAAAGCTCCGGGATGGGGGAAGAAAGTTTTTAAAGAAAGTTCGAAGTGGGGTAAGCATTTGTACTAATACCACCCAGATTTTGTTTGTACAGGCATAGTTGCCTGCTTACACACTTTTGAATAATCAGTTATGCACATTTTTAATTCATTTGTACTTGGAACTTTTTTCACTTCAATTGTTAAACTAAAACAATCATATCTGTTTTCCAGGGAATTGAACCAGACATCCGAGCTAAAGTCTGGCCGTTTCTACTTGGAGTGTAAGATGATTCACCATTTTTTTTATATGTATTTATTATGATATAGCAGTTTTATTGTTCACATAGTTTCAAATGGTAAATGCATTTGGAGTTTAAGGAAGTTAATCTGACATTAGCATTCTGATACTTTGTTTTTATGTGAAGAGGAATAGCAGTATTGTGCAGATGCTCTTGTAGATATGCATTTAAAATCTCCCATCTTTTCTTAATATCTCTATGTTTTCTAGTCTACACTCTACATTACTTCTTCAAATCATGGGACTGACTTAATTGTCGTCGATTGCAGTTATGATTTGAATAGTTCTGAAGAGGAGAGGAGTATCATCAAGATAAAGAAAAGGTATCATTTTCTTAGCTTCATCATCCTTGTATGATCAGCTTACATTCTAAATTTTTATGAACGATAGATAGTTTGAATTATGAATGATTTATCTTGACATGCCATAAAATGATAAAACCAGAGTGTATAGTTAGATAGACATGAATTATATTAGAACATGTAGTGATTCTGTTCGCAGGATATTGCAGCACAAATACACAACCGTTATTCGCAATCCGCAGTTCCTCAGTTTATTGACTAATGAGTTACTACAACTTCTGTTGCAGGAAAGAATATGAAAAGCTGAGGCAACAGTGCATTCTGAATTATTACAGAGGAAATGGGCTGGAGGTTTTAAGCGAAGTCATTGATGAAGATTATTCTGGTGATACTGAAGGACCAGAGTCGGTTTATTCTGGTGGTACAAGGGCTTCTATATCCCCCAAAGAATCAAAGTCAGGCAGTGATGCAGAGGAATCAGAGAATACTACCTGTGCTGGTAAGTATTTCATGGATGAAGATACAAGTGATTTAACTTGTGTATATCCATGTACGTTAGAATCAGAATCTTCTGGTTCTGAGTCTTCATATGAGGAGGACCGAGACATGACAATGGTACTAGCCAATATGGAAGATAAGTGCGATTCCAATCCAAAACTTGTCAGGAGCAGCTCTTCTAAGTCAGATATTTGTAGGTCAAACAAAACTCCAGAGGATTTTTCCTCATGGCACCGCATTATACGTGTAGATGCTATTCGGGCAAATACAGACTGGGCTCTGTTTTCCCAAAACCAGGCTGAAATCTCAAAGGAAAAGGCACTGCAGTCTGCAAGATCTGTTGGGTTGAAAGATTATGATCATCTGGAGCCTTACATGATCTATCATGCTTCACGATTAGTTGCATTGCTTGAGGCATATGCACTCTATGATCCAGAGATTGGATACTGTCAAGGAATGAGTGATCTCTTGTCACCAATAATTGCAGTGATGGAGGAGGATCATGAAGCATTTTGGTGCTTTGTGGGTTTCATGAGGAAAGCAAGGCACAACTTTAGGCTTGATGAAGTTGGAATAAGAAGACAGCTGAAGACTGTCGCGCAGATCATCAAGCGCAAGGACTCACACCTCTACAGGCACCTTCAGAAACATCAGGCTGAGGACTGTTTCTTTGTGTACAGAATGGTGGTGGTTCTGTTCAGGAGGGAGCTCACATTCGAGCAGACCGTGTGTTTGTGGGAGGTCATGTGGGCTGACCAGGCCGCTATTAGAGCTGGAATTGGAAGGTCCACTTGGGCCAAGATAAGGCTTCGTGCCCCTCCAACTGATGACCTGTTGCTGTATGCAATTGCTGCCTGCGTTTTACAGAGGAGGAGGCTGATAATTGAGAAGTACAGCAGTATGGATGAGATATTGCGTGAGTGCCAAAGCATGGCTGGGCAGCTAGATGTCTGGAAGCTCCTGGATGATGCGCATCACCTGGTTGTTAACTTTCATGACAAAATCTGATGTTGCTTCTTTCCTCAGTTATGTATGGAATGGACGAAGTTTCCGAGGTGTATATAGTAAGCAGCCACCTGCTGTTCAGCACCCGGGCTTACAGATCCGTTCTAGGCCTATATAGAATAGTACCATGTACTCCAGCTTCAAGTGAGGACGAAGTTGTCTCCACTTCAATAAAAGATAATTAAATGTTGGATTTCACGGTCATTGTTACAAACTATACACAATTAAACCTTGATGAAAATTCTTGTTCTTACTTCTAGTGTCTATTCTTGCCTTCTTGGCAAATATAAATGTCTTCATTGTTGTCACTTTCCATTCACTTTTTCATTGCTGGTTATATGCTGGAGAACACACCATAGCATTTTTGTTCACGGGTTATTCAATATGTGCAATACATGGTGTTCTGCTTCTTCTTTGATTGAGAACAAGATGCTCTGTTTTTTTTTAAGGAATGCAATATACTCTGTTATGCGAATCTGGTGAGCAGAGTCGCCGAGGCTTCTGTTTTCTTGGATAACTTCGCAGCTGCCACATACCCAAGGAGCTAGCTAATCATCACTCATCAGTCATGCTAAATGGCGGGGCTACCCCATTGACACTGTTACCCTGTTCCATAAAAGTGATAATACCTTTTGTGGACGTCCTCGTCCGTGGAACATGGAGGGAAATGGAGATAAACAATCAACATAGAGAGGGAGGACGGTACAGCTCAGCGGACACCTGCACCAGCGTCCAAAGCTTTGATGTGATCTGACCTGAGACATGGCTCCGCAACATGAGGCGACAGCCAGCGGTCGTCATGGCCCATGAAGCACAACATGTGTTCCGTCGTCTTCGTCGCGTCCACCTGGTAACAGTTTAAAGTGTCTCCTAGTTTTTTTTTTTCCTTTTTTTATTTTTTTTAGAAAACGCCTCCTCAAAAAATTCCTTCAATATTAGAAGATAGAAAAGAGAAACTCCAGGGGCCTTGGATGATCACTGAATTCAGTTCCGTTCTGTTTCAAATCCTTGAAAAACAGCGAAACAAAATTATTTGTTTAGACTAAAGGTGTGTTTGACAGAGCATTTTTGCTACCGATTTATGCTATTGTTTATATACTGTAGATACAGTAAAAATACTGTTTATATAAATTATTTTCATTCGAGGCGAACGAATAGCTTTTTCGACTGAGCCACCCCCCAAAGAGGCCCTAAAAGGCATCGACAAATTGTTCGAAGGCTTTAATTTCTTCTTGCCAAACCGTAGGGAAGGAAGCTGCAGGAACATGGACGCAGCCACGCGACGCCCATGCTCACCTCCGATCCGGCACCAGCTCAATAATTGAGGCGGCCGACGCATGCACGCCGGAGGGAACGACAAGAGCTGACCCGGCGGCGATCCCTCTGGATTGCTGTCCGGCCATCTGCGGACCCCCAGCCATGCGTAGCCAGAGGAGCTGCCTTTGGAGTTTGGTGCCTTCGCCTTCGAGACCGACCGTTCAGCAACGGCCTTTGCCCCACCGAGTCGAGTGCTGTCATGTCCTTCCCTGCTCCTGATGCCTGATGCCCCACCGAGTCGAGTGCAGAATATCGACACGAGATCTAATATCATAGAAAACTTTTGTGTACCAGAAAGTTTGAAGATCTCTAACCATCTCTTTTGGTCGCTAATCAGTATCCTGGATCGGCTGAACCAAGAAGATTCGCCTTCATCAGGTGCGCGATCGATCGATCGCCTTGTCATTGGCCATCCGAAATGGACCTATCCGCTCGTGCGCTCTGCGGATGGCGACGGCGCCCGTGGAAAGTCGCAGCGCGTTGGCCGCCGAGAGAGGAGTGGACTGACCCAGCATTGCAACTAGCTTTGCTCCGCATGGCTCCGGCCATGCACGCACGCCTGAAAAGCTTTGTCTCTCTCTCTCTCTCTCTTTGGAATCACGCCTGGAAAAGCTTTAGCGCTAGGCTGCTACTAGCAGATTGCAGATAGTAGTGCATGGCCATGGACAAAACCTATGTGCTCGCTTTCGTTTCATGACTGCAGCTAATGGTTTTATCGGCAGGTACGAGCAGTGGCGATGCTGTGAATCTTTGCGTGTGCCACGAGGAGAGCCATATGTACAGTAGCTCGAAGAATGGAGTCCACTGTACTGTCGCTTTATTTACCTCATCAGCCGTTGTGCTCGTGTGTCTGTACTGCTGCAAGTGGCGACATGGCCTAGGCCATTCTATCAAATCTGATCCATATGATTGCAGGTGCCTCCAATGCTAGCCAAGCACATATATACCGCTTCTCTTTTCAGTCACAAGGGAGCTTTATGTATCTTTCTTTGTAAAAAAAATGCACTCACGTACTGAAATAAATGACTTTTTTTTTTTTTGCGATGGTAAACTGTAAAGATCTGGGCGGCTGGATAAGTTCTTTCACCTGTGTCGCGCTCACTCTAGTGCGCGCCACACATGCAGGACAGGATATGCTACTAGCTGGAGATGATATTCTCTTTGTTCCCAAAAAAAAAGAAGCTCTTTTTCAAATTTTGTTCTAACAATGTTCGAAAAAAGCTGGAGACGATATTGTTCGACAGCAACCGCAACTCTGGCAATATTGGATGGACTGCGCCGTAGCTGCGTGCAAAGCCCCATGCTGCGGATAGGGAGGATCGACGCGCGGTAAGCACGCGAGATTTTGATAAAATTCTACTGCTATCTACTGGATAGTTACAATCCTTGTCGTTGCGTTAAAAAAATCTAGATTTTTACGTGTACATTTACTCTCCCAACGATAAAAAAATAAAATGAAAGGAGTAAGAATCACAAACTATTCTGCTTTATCCATACAAAGCAGCGCAGCACTTGAGGGACTGAACCCATCTGCCGAGCAACGGACGGCAGGCAGCCGCTGGAAATGGGCCTTGAAATGACTCGGTGTGTTACTCGAAGCTGATCGGTTTGTACTAACTCGTCTCGTAAAAAGATTATTTTTTAACTTTTAAAAACCACTTTTAACCGCTCGTTTTATTCAATTTTTTTAAATATAAAAACAAATAAATCATATTTATAGTATTTTTAATGATAAAATAATTTATAATAAAATAAATTATATTTTTACAAATTTTTTAAATAAGACGAGTAGTTAAATTTGAAATTAAAATTCAAAAAGGAAGTAGGATATACAGATGGTACTGACAGGTTCTGAAAGCAGTACAACCTGATACAGTGAAGCAGCGCACACAGATGCATACCGGCTGCAGGCTAGGGAGGATCCACGATTGAAAAAAGGCAAGAAAGGGACGACCAGCAAGTGGCAAAAGAGTTCATTATTAACGATAACGACATACATGTATGAATATAATTTATAAAATTACAAACACACGTACGCTTTTCATTAGGATTAGGACAGAGATATACAACCATTTAAGCTCTATCATCTAGCAGTGCGCTCGCTAACCAACCCAACACTCCGCACACTTATAGGCACAGTTCTAATTAGGCAGGCCAGGACACTATACGTAAGCAGTGTCATCACACGGCGTGACGTGGCCTCAGCCTCACCTCCAGCGGGGCAGCCATCTCGCACGACAGCCTCAGCACTTCCGACAGGTCGACGGCGCATGGTCCGGCGGTCGACGCTGGAAGCCACTCGTACTCGTGGAGAAGCGCGGCGACCCAGAACCCGACGGTGGCCATGGCGAGCGACTTGCCGGGGCAGACCCGCCTGCCCGACCCGAACGGCGCGAGGCGAAGGTCCGACCCCATCACATTCACACGGAGAGTGCTCTCATCGGCGGCGGCGCCGTGCCCGGACGACGACGATTCCATGAACCTCTCAGGCTTGAACGCCGTCGGGTCGGCCCACACCTTCTCGTCGTGCGTTATCGCCCACATGTTGACCATGGCGGTGGTTCCAGCTGGGACGAGGTATCCGCCCACGTGTACGTCCGACGTGGCGAGGCGCGCCCACGACAGCAGAGGGCCCGGCGGATGCAGGCGCAGGACCTCCTTGATGACGGCCTGGAGGTAGACGAGCGAGGCGGTGTATGACTCTCTCACGGTTTCGCCTGGCCCGACCACCCGGTCCAGCTCCTCGTGGACCTTGCGCTGCACGTCCGGGTGCAGAACCAGCCGGGCCAGCACCCACTCGATCAGGACTGCCACCGTGTCCGTGCCTCGAAAGATCATCTCCTGCAAGTACAGAACAATCCAATCATCGGTACATGCGTTCGTAGATGGAGTAAGCAATCAATCGTTTTCCACTTTTCTGTCTTGTTTAAATTTGCTTGTGGTCATCAGATTCTTGAGAAGGAACGTAATTCACGTACCCAGAGGACCGCGATCATGTCGGCGTCGGAGAGCTTGTCGCTGCCCTCGAGGGAGAGCAGGACGTCGGTGAAGTCGACCGTGACGTTGGCGTCGCCGACTTGTCCGAGCCGGGCACGGTGCTCATCGATGATCCTTCCCACGAAACGGTTCACCCGCGGCACGAGCGCGGAGCACCTAGCCCGGGTCTTCTGCAGGTCGAAGCGGGCGATCCACGGGAGGTGGTCGGACCAGTTGAGCTGGCCGAGGAGGTCGTACCCCTCGTCCACGAGGCTCCTGAGCTCCGCGCTCTCCGCCTCCAGCTCGTCGTACCTCCGGCCGAACACCGACCACATCACGTTGTGCAGCGACGCGCGCTTCAGGACCCGGCGCGGCACGACGACGGACCCGGCCGCCGACGCGTTCACTCTCACGGCGTCCAGCATCTGGCGCGCGATGACCGCGCGCTGCGCCGACGACGCCGCGACCTGCCGCGGGGAGAAGAGGTGCGTGGACGCCACGCGGCGGAGCGCCCGCCAGTACGCGCCGTACGGGGCGAACCCGATCGCGCGGTGGAAGAGCAGCCAGTACGCGGACTCCTTGACTGGGCGGTCGGCGAAGGCCGGGCTGGCGAGCAGCTCCCTCGCTGTATCCGGGTCCGCGGTCACCACGAACCGGGTCTCGCCGAGGGAGAACGCCATCAGCCGGCGCCTGGCGGCCTTGTCGCCCGCCGCCGCCGCGTTCGCGAGCTTCCGGTGCGCTAGTCCGGTCATAAGCCACATGCTGCCGAACACCGGCAGCCCCCTCGGCCCCGGGATGGCGCGGCCAATGCCCAGACCGGCCCTCCTCGTCCACCAGTACCTGCCCCAGGCGGGGCCGCCCGGGGCCGCCCAGTGCAGGAGCGACGTGACGGCGAAGGCCACGACGAGAACCGCGGCGAGGCCGACCAGGCGGTGAGGGTCGCCGCATTTGGCCGCCAGGGAGAGGTACAGCAGCCATCCGCAGTCTTCGGATGTTGTCATGGCTGAGCTACGAGCAGCAAGCAGAGTCGTGCTCGCGTGGAAGCTACTCCTAAGCGGGAAGACCAGAGGACGAGTTCCGCACAGAAGGCGAGCTCGGTTTCAAGTCTGGGGAGACTGGACTGGGCGGCCCTCCCTTTTATAGCTGCGGCGAGCGAGGCTTGAGGCGGTGCGAAAAGGTGTTCAAGGTGACTAATCAACTGCTCCTAAGTTGCAAGTGTTGTAATCTTTTTTCTGGGTCTAGAGTGTAGATCCGAGAGTATCTGTGTCGGAAATAGATCTGTGCTTCGGAGATGGTCAATACCTTCGGATCCGGTCGCCGGAGTCGAGGAAGACGATCCGGCCATCTGCCCTTTGTCGGTGCGGTCCTCTGCGCTTGGGCAGCGTTGGTCGGTGGAGAGGGAGTGCCGTTGGAGTCACGGCGACGTCGTCGATCTCTCGGTGGCGGTGGTCGTCGTGACGGTGGCGCTTCCCGTCGGCACAGCGCTTCCTCACAGATCGGGTTTTGGGATGTCGATGGGGTGCGGCGGTACGGATGAACTTAGATCATGAGTTCCGACCGGCCCCCCACCTCTATTTATTGTGGCGCTGGCGACAGGGGCCCACCAGCCATAATGGGCTGGGCGCCCCCGATCAGGGCGCGATTAGGTCAAAGGCCCATTAAAGCCGTTGGGCCAAAACGGATGGAGATCAATTCCTAACATTCTCCCCCTTGATCTCACTTTTTACTTTTATCTTTATTACTTTTAACTTCACTCATTTCATTACAGATTAATGCATAGAACTGCCTCATCGTCACGGTCAATCGCCGATAGACTTAACAGCTACAATACATTTTTCTGTTCTGAAATAGTTATTATACATTTTGGGCCATCTTTTAGTTCAGGAGTCACAGGCTTTCTCTTAAACCCATGCCGACAACATGTTCAATAAATACTTTAGGTGGTAAGCCTTTAGTAAGCGGATCCGCTAGCATCTTTGCGGTGCTTATATGCTCAAGACTTATGATTTGATCCCGAACTTTATCTTTCACAACATAGTATTTTATGTCAATGTGTTTGGCAGCACCACTTGACTTATTGTTGTGTGCATACGTTACTGCGGGTTCGTTATCGCAGTACAATTTAAGTGGTCTATAGATGTCGTCAACCACTTTTAAACCGGGTATGAACTTTTTAAGCCAGTTCACCTACCCCGTAGCCTCATAACATGCTACAAACTCGGCATACATTGTGGACGATGTAGTGACGGTTTGCTTTGAGCTTTTCCACGAAATAGCTCCTCCAGCGAGAGTAAACACATATCCGGATGTAGACTTTCTATCATCTCCCGCATAATCAGAATCTGTATACCCCACTATACGGAGTGAATCTAATTTTCTGTATGTTATCATGAGGTCTTTTGTTCCTTGCAAATAACGCAAGACTTTCTTTATCAATTTCCAATGCTCTATTCCAGGATTGCTCTGGAATCTGCCAAGTAACCCGGTAACAAATGCTAAGTCAGGGCGTGTACATACTTGAGCATACTGTAAGCTTCCGACAGCTGAAGCATATGGAACCGCTTTCATTTGATCGATCTCATATT
>BCLF01000015.1:3932356-4050746 GCA_001602275.1 Zoysia japonica
GCTGTTGGGGCGTTGGGCCGCGTGCCCCCGCGTCGCGCCGCGCGCCTGCGCAGTGTTTTTTTTACAAGATCTTTTACGGGATCTTTTGCGGCTTCTATTTTTCTTTTCTTTTTCTTTCTTTTTCGCGGTTCTTTTACGGAGCCCTAGGCGTCCGCCACAATGTAGCCCGTGGCTACAATTTTTCTTTCGGATCTTTGCTCGCGGGTAGTGTTCCGGCGAGTTTTTCCATACTCGTCGGGATCCACTCCTAGATCTGGCTCTGATGCCAATGTTGTAATCTTTTCTCTGGGTCTAGGAGTGTAGATCCGAGAGTATCTGTGTCGGGAATAGATCTGTGGTTCGGAGGTGGTCAATACCTTCGGATCCGGTCGCCGGAGTCGAGGAAGACGATTCGGCCATTTGCCCTTTGTCGGTGCGGTCCTCTGCGCTTGGGCAGCGTTGGTCGGTGGAGAGGGCAGTGCCGTTGTAGTCACGGCGACGTCGTCGATCTCTCGGTGGCGGCGGTCGTCGTGGCGGTGGCGCTTCCCGTCGGCACAGCGCTTCCTCACAGATCGGGTTTTGAGATGTCGGTGGGGTGCGGCGGTACGGATGAACTTAGGTCATGAGTTCCGGCCGACCCCCCACCTCTATTTATTGTGGCGCTGGCGACAGGGGCCCACCAGCCATAATGGGCTGGGCGCCCCCGATCAGGGCGCGATTAGGTCAAGGGCCCATTAAAGCCGTTAGGCCAAAACGGGTGGAGATCAATTCCTAACAGCAAGTTTTTTTTATATAAAAAAAGCGACAATAATAAAAATGGCGGGAGCGAGGAGCGAACAGGAAGGTGATGTTTGAGAGGGAGAGCTCGAGAACTACTGGGCCAAGGGGCGCAGCGGCGGACGGCGCCATGGGCGGGGAGCGGGAGCGGCGTGGATTCTTCGTGGCTCGGGCGGGACCCGAGGCGGCGTCGCGCGCAAGACGACGACGAGGACAATGGAGCGGACACCTGACGCTGCCGCGCTTGAAGCCTCGACAACTGCGTGCTCAACCATACGAATTTTTTGACAATTTAGAATTCGTTTCAGAGTCTTCGACAATTTAACGCACTTATGTGAATGACATACGGTTCCACAGCCGAATGATCCTCATTGTTGGAAAAGAAAATCCGTCGAATGATCCTCTCGCGATTCGCTTCTCGTTGAAGAAATCCCGGCCAAGAATCTGTATCCTCAAACTATCGCCAGCTTCAGCCGACTCTTTCAGGCAGCTTCGGATGGAAGCAGCCGATCGAGAGTGGCCGTTTCAACTACTAGCTTGTTGTGTGGAGTTTACTATTAGGTTCACTGATGCGCCTTGCCATTACAAAAACTATTGTCATCAGTTTAACAATGTACATGATGTACTGTTCGGGGGATTTAAACGCTATGAAATGCTCTGTTCTTTTGTTGCTTCATCAGCAAATTCTGTACGTAGTCTATGCAGCCGTGCACTATGCATTATTCTTTGTGCACAAGAATATGCTCTCTCTGGGCAAATCAGCAGGTGGTTTTTCCTTGCTCAGTTCGCTGGCTAGGAAGGATGTAAAAATGAGGTGGATAGATAGCGCGAACAAGCAAGACTGAAAACGGAATGTAAGAAAGAACATGCCATGGATAGCTTTCCAGTGTCTAGTGCGCTAAATATTGGGATGGAGTCCTAAAATAGGATTATATTGGGATGTAAAAATAGGTGTTTCCAAGGGAAAAGAAATGATTGAATGCAACGAAGAAATTGATGAGTACTGTATTTGCTGCACGTTTGTTCCACCACCAACTCTGTTGTAAGACTAAAAAGGAAAGCTAAAAGAAGATTAACAGGGGCAATTTCAGTGTGGTGAAATATATGGAAGGGTTTTCAGAGGGACAGAAAAAAGGCAGTCTGAAGGTGGCTTAATTTTCTACTACTCGTACTAGAAAAAGAAGAAACTGACTGCTACTGTATGTGTTTTCTCTGCAGGTTTGCTAGCCACAAGATTTCTATGCAAATTTTCATGTTAGATTGACAGGGGGTATGTTCTGTGTCTGGTGGAAATATGGAACTGAATGAGTGGAGAACAACTAGTTACAAGTCAGTGGCGATTGATGGACAGTTCCTATCATAGTATGACGTTTCGATCGGGACGATGTTTCATGACTTGTTCAGTTAGTTGATTGAGGTGGAGGAGCCGCTAACAAACTCCATCGGCTGGAATCTTGCGTCACCCTGCCCTAAAATTGCACGCGACACGTCGAGCGTTCTTTCTAATCTCCGGTGTTGCAGAAATGACATGGTACTAGGAATATTTTCTTTTCTTTTCTTTTTATTTTGGGGTTCTTAGTCATGTCGACATATTTGAGCGAATGATAATTAACTCAGCTATGACGTACCTGCCGCTGTTTCAAAGTCTAATGACATGTAGCACTCATCACCTAGTAGCAGAATATATATGCATGACAGCTAGTGTAAAAATGTATAATCAGTTCAAATAATTAGCATCGTTCAGGGGAAAAATCAATGGTTCATTAATTAGTGTCGTCGAAGCAGCTAGCTTAGCTCAAGAAAGTGAAATGGACGATTGAAAACAATAAGTGGGGCTCCAGCCAAACATTGTCATCATCTTCTCCTTCCTTCGCTTCCTTCTTCTTCGTGGCTTGACCTCCTCCTGAACTTTGTAAACTCTGATCCGCGCGATTCTGCTGGACCATCAGTATCTGTGATTGGCCATCCAAATCCGCGTCCAACTATACATTATATTCATGTTCTTAATTAATTGGAATGAATAAGTTCAGCTTATAGACGTGTTTATCAACTCCCTCGCTAATCGTTACCAATGGTCGACGCTAGCTTATTTGGTTGATGGTTCACATCGCAAGTCGGAGGCCAAACAAGACCGAGCAGTACAGGCCCATTCATGCCCCAAAAGGCGCCTACCTAGTAGTAGTATTAACACGCACTAAACTATAAACAGCAACAATATCTTAATTTGTTTGCACAGATATGTGCTGATCTGAATCGATCCCTTGCTGGCACTGATCAAAGAACTCTCGCCAGATCGCGCCTGCCGCGAGCAGGGAGGAGACTTTTTTCATTCATTCTGAATATTCTTTATGCTAGTTAAAATTTAGATTAAGTTTACTTACAAGTAGTCTGTAGTCATCGTCCAGTTGATTCTGAATCAAACGTGCGATTCTGAGTGGATAACCAGAGACTCTGTCAGCTTGTGCGCTTTGATGAGTTGTTCCTTACGATCGATCAGCGTCCTAATATACAGAGCACCAACTTGGCAAAGTGGCACCAAGTTAAAGAATTTCAGGAATGACCGGGGGGTTTTTTTTTTCATTCATTTGCATAATCGTCGGCAGTCTTAGCCGTTTGCTGCAGCGAAGAACCATTCAAACCTTAAAGAGAGAACACGTACTCCATTATTGGTGTCGTTTAGAGGCGGTACTTGCGTCTAGACGGGGATACGACAGAGATGCTCAGGAACACGTACTCCATTATTGGTGTCGAAGTCAGAAATGTACCCTTGATTCTGCGCCGCCAGCACCAGCACCAGCACCAGCTCCCTCCACCATTCTTCGCAATCAGGTCTCTCTTGCCGGACACCTGGCCTGGGTGTAAATACTAGTAACAGGCCTAGGAACACCTGGGGCTGGGCGGAGGAGGCGACGATCTTATCGGATCCAGGCGGGGGCCCTAAGCCTGATGTTACAACACCTGTCTCGTCCAGTCGTCCTCCCACCGTTGCTGCTTGCTTCTGATCGATGGTGAACCTGTTGGCTTTCTCGATCATGAGCGACCACGCATCTCAACTACCTCGTCGCTCTCTGATCGCACGCATCTCAACTGCTACGTCGCTAGATTGCAGATCGCCATTGTTGAGTATTAAACGCTGCTCGAACGAAGCTTCTCTTCGGATTACTAACTACTCGACGTACGTCTTTGAAAGCTACTCTCTCCAGTCGTCGTTTTGAACAATGCCAGGGTCTTCGAAACACAACTTTGATTTTTATTTTTTTATAAAAAATAGCATATGTATAGTTTTATAAAAGTACTTTTTAAAACAAATCTAATCATATAATTTTCATATGTCTAAACTTAACGAATTAAAATTTATTTGCAATTTATATTCTTAATATTTAACTAAACCATTATCAATTTCAACTCACGATCACGAGCATTCTGGCGAAATCAGATAGGAGTGGGAGATTTCTCTCTGATCTCTGTTTGCTCAGCATTCTTTTTAGAAGCTAGAGTCTTGCATGGGCTGGATTCTGTGACAGTGGGCCTCAAACAGGCTCAATTTCAACTCGCTTTTACAGTGAAGTCCGTCCCACGAGGGTAGGACTCAGGAAACTTGTTACCTCCATTTCTTTTTCTTTTTCGTTTTGATAACAGCTCAACTTCAAGGCCACTTTGGCAGAGAGTTGATTATTTATCATTTATTAAAGGACAGAACAGGAGCCAGATCTCCTTACCATACCAGCGAAGTTTAGGAAGCAAGACACATTCTGAGATGGTAATTCCACAAAGAGGTAGAGTTGCATCATCACCTGTTAATAACTGGGCAAACATAGGCACACTCGCTGACAACAGCCAGAATCAGAACTGTGGTTCATTTGATTCTCTTCTGTGGAGTTACACGCAAAGACCCAACCACACACAAACGCGCATCGAAACAGGTGAGAACATCAGTGAAATTAATCGAACAATCACAGGTAGCGATCCCTCTCCAGTCCGGTCAAGCTCTTGGTAGTTCTACTACGTATTCTTCTACCACCATGTCACCGTCGCTCGCTGTACCACCTCTGTTACACAAGCTGCAGTCTTCATTTCATGGAGTAAGAGCCTGACAGGCCCAAGGATCTCCGATCAGTTCGTGGAGCCAGTGTGAAGTTCATTCCGAACATCTCCTTCAGGGCCTGCTCGGGCTCCAGGAGATCGATCAGCTTGGCGACAAGGGCCGCGCTCTCTCGGACATGCTCCGTGTCGGTCTGAGTCCAGATAAGACGGGAGAGCTGTAACCTTCGCTGTTTGGTGCTCAGATCGATCCCCCACTTGCTGTAAACGCTCTCTTTCTCCCCGTTGGCGAGCTTCTTGAGCATCTGCTTATGGAGCATGTCCCTTTCGCGGCGAAGATTCTTCAAGCTGCCAGCGGAACCACTGCGTTTAAGTCTTTAAGGACAATATGATGAAACCAAGATATTGGGTTGTATATCGAACGATTCAAGGAAGAGGTTACCTTGACGCGATGGCAGAATTAAGTTCGCCTTCTGCTCTGTGTTGGGCACTGAATGAGCTCTTAATGAAGGACAGCCTCCTGTGCTCCACTTCCACGTAGATGTTATCCGCCGGATCTCCCTTGAAGAGGAGGAAGAAGTAGGTTCTGTGCACTATGGACACGTTGCATTCGTGCCACAACTCGATAATCTGCTGTTGCTTTTTCTCAAAATCAATCGTTGGATGAGGAGATCCGATGGGACTCAGTGCTGAATCTACACCAACGTCGTTGCAAGTTTTCATGGCTGCCGAGTCATTTCTGAAAGCCTCCTGCTTGAACAATAATAATAATAAAATATGAGGTCACCAAATATCAGCTTGATTACAAAAACCAATGGATAGGCTAGGCAAGGCATCTCTTAGACATTACAATCTTAATGTTGGTACAATAACCAATTCTATGTGACTTCTATGTTGTCAATTTGTTATGATTAATAGTGCATTTCAAAAAAGTATATTGCAGGATGCTGATATCTAGAACAGAGTACGATGTTAACCAAGATTAAGGGATCCTGGAGCTATCATGAATATAAGTAAAGTTCATAAAGGTTCCTGTCTTACCAAAAGTGTTGGTTCTCGGAATTCTTCGTGTCGGTCTTCAAGACAACTTTTTGCATTTTCTTCCAGCTCCGTGATACAACTGATGTCATTGACAGGAGTCTCTTGTCCTTCATCGTATATGCTCATTTCTTTGGCAACTTCATAGCCGGCGCTCATTTCCTTAGAAAAGTCATCAGAAATGCTCATCTTCCTGACAATTTCATCACTGATGCTCGTGTCTTTGACGACTTCATCGCTGGTGCTCATTTCCTTAGAAGTATCATCGCAACTGCTCATTTCCCTGACAATTTCATCACTGATGCTCAGCTCCTTGGAACTATCATCACAAGTGATCATTTCCCTGGCAATTTCATCAGGAATGCTCATGTCCTTGACAAATTTGTTGCTGGTGCTCAGATCCTTGGAAGTATCATCACAAGTGATCGTTTCCCTGGCAATTCCATCAGGAACGCTCATGTCCTTGACAACTTCATCAGATGCTACGCAGCAGGAAACCTCGGAGTTATCCATAAAACTGTCATTATTTTGGCAGTCATCATTCGCGGTATTCAGGCTTCTCCGAACCTTATCAAGCCTTCTGGGAGCATACCTAAAGACTTCATCGGGTGGTGTCCTGCTAATGTTCTCAGAATCATCAAACCAACTATTTGGAATAACCATGAAGCTAGCCCTGCAGCTATTACTTCTAGCTAATGCACTTTCCTTGGAGCTCAATATGCACCTCTTCAGACTCAAGCATTCACGAGGATAAGGTTTGCAAATATCAAAAGAAGAGTTGGAATCGCACGTATATAGTTTGACAGCGTTGTTTGTAAACCCGTTTGATTCACGCTGATGCATCTTGACAGAATCTTCCTCTATCTTTGCTATATTATCGACACGTTGCTCCTCTTTGCTGGAATACGATCTGATATGATCTTCTATTTTCTTTTTTATACATTCAAGCTCTTTACTTTCATCAGGTTGTGGGACCGCATCTTTTCCAATCACATCTTCTGGTTTTTGGAGCTTCATGTCCTCAGAAAGTAATTGGTCAAATTCATGGTTTCTGTTTCTTACATGCTCATGTATCTCTATGCATTTGACTTCCCTGCAATGATCTTCAGAGACTTCAGATGTAGTTCTTGAAGCTGCTTCCTCCATATGATATGGCTGATATGGCTCCATGCCATCTGAGCTACAGTTGCTGGACGGGTGCCAAGGTGAAATTAACTTATTTTGATCCCACGTTTGCCGAGGGACCTCCCTTGTTTCACCAAGAAATGCAGAGCCATCATGATCATTGCTGGAGACATATGATTCGTGAAATGATGCATAATCTTGGTCCTGTTGAGTAATTCCATAAGCGTCAGCTACTGATAGTGCCTCTTCAGACATATTCCGTGCAAGGGATTGTGATGAACAACTATGCTCATCCTATCAGAAGGAGATAAATTGGTTAGATGATGCGCAGTACATGGATTCTAAGGGGAAGCAGGTATATGCGAGAAACAAAATACCCATTGTTTTGCAGTGCGCTCGTTGCCATGGTCATCACCGTCACCTTTTAGTAAACAGTTAAGTTGAGACTGAACTGTGTATTTTTCCTCCATCAATTCCTTCAGCTGCTTTTCAAGCTGATAATAAAAAAAGAATACATCAGTAGCGCAAGGCATAGGAGACTGTGGTTATGCATTTAACAGTGTGCCACGAACTATAAAATTATTAGGAGCGTGGAGTACCTTCTTAATCTGCTCGTCCTTTTCTCTCAAAGCCTCAGTATGACCAGCGCAAGAAGCAGACCCAGGAAATTTCAGCTCATTTTCTAATCTTGCAAGTTCTCTCTGCAGATGCTTGACAAGTGCTTTGTCAGACATCACCACATTGACCTGTGCATTTGTAACCACCTCCTTGGCGCACGTAGCGAACAGAAGTGTGTTCCTGGATTGCTCCATATGGGTGCGTGCAGGGCTCATTGTGCAGATGATGGCTGTTCTAGCATTGCCACCCAGTGAAGACTGTAATATACGAGTCAGCTTTGAATCTCTGTAAGGGATATGGCCATTTCTTCCCTTGCTGCAGCAGGAAATACAGTTCAGAATATATGCTGTTGCCAAAGAGCAAGTGAAATGAGAATAATCAAATTTTGACACCAAAAGAATTAAAACCCAGTTCCTCTAACGAATGACAAGCAAAGTTGAAAGGACATTTGCAAATTCAAGTTTCCAGACTCTTTACAAAGCAGTTTTTTTTTTTCTTTCTAAAAAATGCAAGTAACTGCAATTGCTAGTTCATGCTAAAGGAAGACAAACCTGAGTTGACGGACAACCTTTCCCAGAGTAAGAAGACTTCGGTTAATGTGGCTGCCTTCTTTCAACCTCATTCCAGCCGATGCGGTCTGAGATGCACGCTCACTTCCTGCTAAATCAACAAAATTCTGTCCACAAATGGAAATTAAATGCCACAGAACTTTCCATACCAAGGAATCATAAATATAGAATAAGTATATCTTACCACACAGGACACAAGGGTGCTTGAGTTGCCTCTTCCTAAATACTGCCTAGGAGAACTTTCAATTGTCTGAAATTAATAGCATATGTCAGAAATTTTTCAATGAAAGAATTATCTAAATATTAGTATAAGACAGACACCAACCAATCTGAGTATTTGATGGGACCTAGAACTTGTTTCATTCAAAGCAGTTTCTCCAATCTGTCTTTGAGCTGGAGCACAAGACCAAATTGATCAGATAAGTGGAGAATACGACATTGTTTCTTTCAAGCAAAGTCAGTTCCATACCTTCACAGATTGCAAGAAGATCCCTCAGATGATCATGGTCCCTCAAAGTTTCTTCGGTGAGTCTTTCCACAGTAGTCCCTTTCTAAACGAAATAAAAATGGCAATGTAAAAAAGTATCAAAAAAATAGTAAAGTAGGGGACAGACTTGAAATAAAAACAAGTTACAGTGAATTCAAGTTAGGAGAATAGTGCACCTCTGGATCATCAAGAAGACGAAGTGGTGTCATGTCATTGCTTAAAAGGTCCCTCACAGCTTCGTTATATATCTCTATGGCCGAAAATTTCAAAATGAACTCTCTTTCAGGGTGCTGCAGCATGAAGAAAGCATTCAAAATGCAATGAGACAGAAGTGGTCACCGAAGGATTAAAGTGAGCAGTGTTCATAGTGTGCACAGACCTTATCTATGTAGTCATAGATGTCTAGCACACTATATTCAGTTACTCCAGTCATTGTGTAGGTCTTTCCACTGCTTGTCTGCCCATAGGCAAATATGCTTGCTGTCGAGAACAAATGCATGTGCAAATCCTTATTAACTCACATGTGCATACGTGAACATGGATGAAAACAGCTTAATTTGTCTTGTGCATACAGTTAATTCCACTGACAACTGAGAGAGCAACTTCTTTTGCTCCTTCCTCGTAGACTTGCCTGGTGGAGCTACTGGGTCCAAACACCCTGTCTGATGAAGACGAGAAAGAAAAACAATGTGAGTTTCAAATGGCATTCCGCATCAAGAAACTTCTTTGAGTTGCAGCATTGTTGCTCCCAAATTTGCGAACTGCTGCTGCTAGGTACTCACCGTAGGTGTAGGCAGTGGGGAACATGGCGCGCTCCGGGATGGTGCTCCGAAACATGATGGTGGTGGGGCTGATGCACTCCCAGTCGGAGCTGTCGCCGGCCTCCCTGCTGTTGAGCGGCCTCACGCGCACGGACACCAGTATCCTCTCCTCCTTGGCTTCGGCCTTCTCCCATGCCGCCGCCACCTCCTCGCCCGCCGGCCCCATGGCTCCGGCTCCCTGCACTCTCCACCGACGAACAGCTCAAAACCTTCCCTTTTCTTTATACTCCCAATTCCACCGGCAACCAGTTGTCTCCCTCTCCTCTCCACCCGAATCGGACAGCAATGGCATTGCACGAGAGCGACCCCTTCCCCCACGGCCAGGGAACGGCGAATTTCGGAAGCGTGCGGTAGGTACCCGCGGCCGAAAGCGGTGCGCCACAGGGCGCTGGACGGACGTGGACGGCGATCCGGTGAGAGGCCACACTGGCAACAGCGACAAATTACGCCGTGCCGCTCTTACTCGCACATGCAGCTATATTTTGACCAGCTAATCTCCGTCTACGGGAGGGCATTATATCGAGTCGCCGCCCCTCCGCCGCCGACTGCGCTGGAGCCTTGCGGTGCTGCCGCGACGGACCATGGTCCCCCCACGCTCCTGGCCTCTTCCTCAAAATTTAAGTTTTATCCTTATGCGCCTCACATGGGGGAAGAGGGAGACAACATTGTGTAACAAGGCAGACTTTTTTTTTTTTACGCTCACCAACGACTAGCATTAGCATCTGAGGGTGTTGAGGAGACAGCGAAACCCAGGGAAAATCGAGAGAAGCAAGAAGCAGCAGCATTACCTGCGACGGCGAGAGGCGAGAGCAAGCCGCACGCGGAAGCTAGAACGCCAATGCGAGAGCAACGCGAGGCACTAATGGATAGCGAGACTGTCTCCTCCTCGTCGCATCTCTCTCTCTCTCTCTCTTCTTCGCGGTGACCGCGGCGAGGAAGAAGAAGACGAGGGAGCGGAGGGGCGGTTTGGTGAAAAATTAAAAATAAAGAAAAGAAAAAAAAATGAAATGGAAGAGGCGTTCTTGCGGGGACGGGGACCTTTCTACCCGTAACAGACGGGACTTGCGGTCCAGAGCGCTCGTGGGCCCGTCGGAAGTTCACTGTGGGACCACATTGTCTGTGTTTCATGTGCGGGTGTCCCTCCCCGTTGAACCGTGAACGTACTACTGTAGTCTAGTCTATGCCGAACCGTCCGTTATTTTTCACACATTTGATTTCTCCAGAATATAAAAAAATTGATTTGTGGGATTTGTTGCAAGGCCAGGAAATTTTGAATTATGTAACATACTACTGCTAGCTGATAATATATTCTATTTTGCTTGGTTTGTTTAGGTCTGTTTGTTTCTTCATTAGATTATATAATCTAAAATTATAATCTCAGGTTATTTTCAACTTGGCTTGGGTCTTTTGAATACTATAATCTCAAATAAACATCTAATAACCAGTTTATTAAATTATAATAATTAAGTTTGAGATTCAAATAATTTGATAAATAAGCTGTCATATTTATTTACCTCTATAGATTATAATATAGTATATTATAACCTCAAACAAACAGAGCCTTAATCGAAAAACAAGCATGATTAGGAAGCTTCCTGGCGTGGAACATGGACTATTCCCTGGAACCCTTAAACATTCGAAGACGCAAATATATAATATAATGGATGCTCTTGATCAGTGTCGCTTTCCTGGTCGCTGGAAACGAACATTCTCAACACTGTCAGAGGTTATGAAAACGTCCAAGCCTATTTTTAAAATGAGTAAAGAAATGCAAATTCCAAAAGCCCCGCCAAATTGCGGTTCAGAACTAATCCCAACACCTCACCGCAAGATCAAAATTCTACTGTCCTACTACGTGCTCCACGTTGAGATCAAGCTGCACCGCTCAAATTCAAAGCCTTCTCTATCCCAAATTTTAATACGGGATAATGAAAGATGTGCCAAGCAGCCAAGAAGGCACCGTACAAGCTTTGCTTAGGCCCTAAACAAACGAGGTTTGTTTATCATCGACAGCAAGACCCGAAAGCTTCAGATCAGACCTGCATAAAAGCTCGAAAGCTCTCTCTCTCACCATCCCGATGCTGCAACGGCACTGTTGGTGGCAGGTTTATTTAGTCCGTGTCCTTGATCGAACCCACAGCTAATAAAGCCGATCAGCAGATCTGCTCGCTGAAACGCTTGAACCTATCGATCGAGTAGAAAGGCGGCAACGAGGGAGAGATCAACGAGGAGCCCGCTGCCTGCTTTGCTGGAGCTAATAACGCTCCTTTTTTTTCTGAAACATTTAGGTAGGTGTGCTGATCTGATCCTGAATTCTATGACATTTTAACTGAAATTTGTTCGGTCAGTCAGTCAGTGAGTCGTTTAAATCATCTGGGGCCTTTCCGTTTGGTCAGAGTAGTATCAGGTATTCCGTCCTTTTCTTCATTTTTTCTCCCCCACCGAGAACACGGTATTCTGTCATTTTCCAGAACGTGCATCAGGTAGGAGTAGTATTCTTCCATTAGCACGCATTCTATTTCTCCTGGGTCACCTCACCTGTTGACAGTAATCTCGATTAGCAGCAAGCACAGTTGATCGTTCTTGGACGGCACTCGATCACATGGCATGATCAGAAACGGACGCAACGGTTTCCCTACATTGCACTGGAGCAAGATGCTGGTACAGACAGTGCGAGTGTACCTGGATTTTGTTCCAACTGCACTGAACCCCAATCTTCATGCACGGTTCCGTTCGTGGCATGGGACTGGAGCTGTGGGGTTTGAAGCTCGATGCATGCTACGGAGTACTACCACCAAACGGCAACCACCTTGCTACCAGCTCCTCCAAAAAGGACAATAATGCCTCACATTCTGCGCACTCGCCATGTGCACGAGTAGCTCATTATACGTTGAGATGATTCTTCGCTCGTTCACTGTTGGGAGCCATTGGAGTGCTTGCATTGGCTTTGCAATTCGTTTGGAACAGGGAAATAGTTCAGTCAAAGGAAGGAGAAGGATGATGCCATGCCAGATTGTTGTGGTGGATGGCAAAGTGTCGGCGAGGGAGACGGACTCTGCTTTCGCCGTGCAATTCGTTGCAGAGAAGAGAACTGCCCGGCACGTTAGGGAAGCCAGGGCATTGGAGGACGAGACTCTTTCATGGCGATTTGCTGTCTCTTTGACCTTTTCTTTTTGTCCTCCATCTTCATTTAACCATTTCGACCAGCCACCGGCCTGATCTTGATTCTTGAGTAGTATTTCCTGCAAGATTTTCTCTCTGGCTGATTCAGTAAAATCCTAGTACCTCTGAAAAGATCCATCCAGTAAAACCCAAAGAAAGTAAGATTGCATGCAAGACGCCGATTCAGCTTAGGTTGGCGTTTGCAGAGGTATTTGACAATTTAAGACTCATTTTGTTGGATTTCGACTATTTGACAAACTAGCTTACTATCATACACTCAACTGGTTCTGTATGTCATTCACACATGTGCGTCAAATTGTCGAAGCCACCACGAAAGCAAGATTACATGCAACAAGTCCGATTGCGACAGTGCTTTGTCTGAAACTCTGTCCATTTGTATGTAGCAACAGCCATCGGCATGGACCATCGCATCAAATGCCAACAGCCAGGTGAGCGAGCACCGCTGCTCTGGATGACAGACATCTCTAGGAAAGAAAGCCGGTGCGAAGTCGGATTCGTACTCTACTCTCGGTTCTCGTTTTTCTTTGGACTACCAAATCGGATTAAAGGCGAGGCTCATAGAGATGGTAACATCCATTCAGAAACGAAGCCATCACGCATGGTCTTCAGGTGCGCATTGCAGAAGCGAAGGCCCAAGACGCGAGACTGACTTGCAGCCCAACCGCTTCTCCCGCTATTCCAGGAGTAGGCCCAATTGCACCTTCGGCGATTGGGCTCATTTGATCTCACCAAGACTGACCCGAGGCCTAGCGCCCCTCAAATAGATTCCAGGCCCATGGAAAGCAACCAAGCTGATGGCCCGAACCGTGAACGGGCTAACTTCAGGCCCAGTTTAAACAGAAACGATGTGCACGTGGGCCTTTTCGGCTCTTACCCTTTAATTTCCTAGGCCATTTTAAGCGTGGAAAAATATTCCGCTCCAGAATTCCATCCTGCACACATCTTGGGTTCGTTAGAAAGTGATGAAGTGATCGTCAGGAAGAAATAGAGATACCCCCACGAAGCGACAAGGCGCAAAACGAATGAAGGGACGGAGATGATCGATCGCCATTGGTGCAAGCAGCATAAAATGACGAACAGATGCCTCCACTTTGTAACTGAAATTCGTCGGGGATGAACTGATTAATTATTCCTATATTTAATCATAAAATCAAAGAGGAAATTATCCCTCGTAGGTTCCTTGTGCAATTGAGACAAGCTATAGGCAGCAACTACAGCCTCTCCATCGGCGCCAGGCTTTACACAGTTACTGCAACAAGCAAACGCTAGCAGCCTCGTATCCTTGTACAATTCCGCTGCGAAAAGCGCCAGATCGGATCAGGAAACGACGCAGGGATCCCCAACGCAGGCTGCCTCGACCACCGGCGCGCCGGCCGGCCGGCCGTTGGGTCAGAGATGATGCAGAAATTAAACAGAGGACGATCGATTATTGGGCAGCAGCGGATAGAGATCAGCTGATCGAGGACGAGCCACAGCGACGCAATGATTATCAGGCACGTCGTAACCGTAGATACTATTGTATGATGACTAGACTAATTTACTTTATCTGCTAATCTTTCTCCTGCTGGAGTAAGCCAGTAGGCAGTAGCTTCTACTGTTGGTAGCTTTTGTATCAAGGCCATCGGCACATGCATCTATCTCTCTCTCTCTCTCTCTCTCTCTCTCTCAGAATCCAAGGATCAGCTTGCTCGCTGCTGTGCACTAGAGCCAGTGTGAGGGCTCTCTCTCTCTCTCTCTCTCTCTCCCCGAGCGAGCCCCTGCCCGGCGCTGGCTGGAAACACGGGTTGATGCGCCAGAAGAGATGTTTGTGCGGTTGCAATACGACGTGGAGTAATAAGCGCAGGTGGGATCGAGAGGTCGAGCTAGCCGAGACCCGGCCAGGAAGCACGCGCTGCAGGCAGCTCGCTGGGGTAGCACATCTTTTTCTGATCAGCGAGAATAATCTCGAGATTAAGAGACCGTTTGCTTGGGATTGACAGATTTTGCAGCTCTAGGTTCCTGAAAATGCGAGCTGCTGATACTACCTGTTCGTGCATACACTTGACAAGCACCTGGACGACAACCCGTCGTATCATATGGGTACGTACGACGAGTCGGCTAATTTATGTCAAGCACTCAAGCTAACAATTGTTAATTAGCAGTAAGGGTTCACTTTCTTTTCCTTTTTCAAGAAGGTTGCAGTGCATGCTTCACTTGAAATAAATAGCCCGATCCCTTGGAAAGAGGAAAAAAATTACAAAGAGGTCTACTACATTGATGTTGGCGTAACGAACTGACATGCATCTGATCGATCAAGTTAACAATGAACCGGGGAACGAACAATCATGCATGGTCGGCCGTAAGTTACTACAGGATGACAGCCATAAGATATAGTGATAAAAAATAAAAGAACGCCGCCAGCAACAGTATGCGTGCACGAACTTTCCTGTGCAATCACCCAGCAAGCACATGTGTGTGACGCAACAAACGATTAAGAAAGTAGCTGTAGCCCATACGCGCCCATGCATGCATTGCATATGAGCTGAGGAAGAAGATGAACTGCTTTCTTCTCTCAGGTAATTAAAGAAATCGAGCGCGGATCCAATATTATACTGCACCCTGCAGAAAGGTGAATCGATGCTCCATGTATATTTGTAGCTCGTAGAAGATCTCGCAGAGCTTAAAGCGCATAGATGCTCTCTCATCGGTTACCCCCACAAGGTCGAGTACACAAGGCGAATTCGAAAGTCTCTCTCATCCCCAACTAATTCCTCACCACAAAATAGGCAACAGTGCACCTTTCTGCGCGCGGTACCAGGTTCTTCCATCCAGCAATATAATTACAAGCAGATGTTAGTGATCAAGTTCTGTAATGTGGAGTGAGTTCTGGAAGGAAAAAATCTACAGCTAGCTAGTTAATTACAGATGCATCGTAGTTCATCACAGAGTGAGTATTGAAGGCGTTATATGCATCGATATCGATCGATCTGGTTGTTCAGGAGGGAGGAAGGGAGATCAGCAACAAGCAAGCGAGGAGCCGAAAGCTCTCTGTTCATCTGCTGTAGGGAATGGATCAGGGCACTAAAATCCCCTGTAAACCCTTGCATTTTTGCAGCCGTTTTGATGTAGTAGAGCACTCCACGAAGGATGCGCGGCACGTGATCGCTCTACGCCAACTCGATAAACGTACCTTTTGGGACCATTCCATGGCGCCACAATGCATCAGTGCGTGTCGTCGTCGTCGTCCTACCCCTTCCCCCCACCCTACCTGGCTAGGGCAGATTCCCCATGAAGAACCCTACGTGCCCTGCGTTACTGTAGCTACGGTGCGATAAAGATGAGCGAGACGGTACAGTGGATGCATGTTTTTGCAGTTTTGCGTCTGCCGTCTATCATCAATACGTGTACCGTCAATCATTTGATCAAATACGGACATGCAATGTCGTACTGTCTCCGATATAGTACTAGCAAGTTCTTAATTTACTCGTTATTGTTTGCAAGAGAGAAGGAGAAGAATATATAGTACTATAGCATATCGCTTTTGCATCCGTCGCATCCTTGCTTCCTTATTTCCTTCCTTTTTTGCTGGCTCGTTGCAGAGGAACATGCTACATATATGTCCCTGAGTGCGTAGCAGAAAAGAAAGGAAGGAAATCTTAACGGATTGTCCGAACGAGATGCTAAGTTATACTACCACTATCATTTGATTACTTCAATCTAGATTATGATACCCTGAAAAAAGAAGTCATATATATATGCTATTGAACGGTGATTTGCTGCTTTGTAAGATATGTATGGCAGATTAGAACAAGATACCCAGTACTATGGCTACCACTAACCACAACCCTAGCCTACGTTGTGGATTAAGTTATTAATTGTTTGAGCAAGTTGAGGGCTATACTGATTTCAACCAGTATACATTAGGACCCAAGTTCAAAAAGCGAATGCGAAGGTTGTAAAACAGCAAGTTCGATCAGGCTGAAATCGGATCAGTATCCTATTGGTAAACAGTTGATGCAATTATATCAGTAAACTAGCTATATAAGGTATCCTAGCAAGATATTCTAAAACTCGAGTTTTCTTTTCCAGATTTGTTAAAGTTGTCGACATTGCAGTTGCAAAGGTCAACTACCACAGTGCCCATGATACTCCAGATCTGCCTTGGGTCAAATGTCTTGTCCTAGAATATATCTCCCATCAATATAAACACACATTAGAATACTCAGCAAAACCAGGGTTGATTATTTGATCTCTGTATTCAGTCCAAGCAACATCCAACCAAGTGAACTGGATTCATATCGTTGTCAAACAGAGATATAGCACAAGCAGAATAGATATGGTGAATATCCATCAGTTACAAATCTACAAGTGCTTGATCAAGATAAACGTGTTTTCCTCCCGAGGTGATCTGGAACTATCTGACATGCATAAAAGATGCAAATTTGAAGTGTGTAAGTATTAAAATCGAACACACGGTTCAGTTTCCACAAATTTGATGAGCTATGAATTAATGATTGGAAGTTAGAGCCTATTTAATGAAATTATAAGTACTTGTCTGTCTTCAGCATTGTTCGTTATTTAGTTTTTTTAAAAAAATGCTGCATAGAAAGCATAAATTGTTCCTTGTACATATGCAAGAAGAAGTGGACCTAAATAAAAGAGAAGAGAAAAAAATTTCAGACATTAGCTCGCCAATAAGTTGAAAAAGAAAAAATATATGTACTGCTTTTTTTACAATGTTAGATAATGGATGAGTTTGCACAGTAGATTTAGTTGGGAAATACTATAACTGTATTTTCAACACCATTTTATTTAAGTATCAATGGAATTGCATGAAAATACAATCTATTGCACACTTCTGTCAGGTACCTGATACATCATTCGCCAGCCATTAGGCTCAGCCCAAATAAAATGAACGAAGCTCAAGAGCCATATATAGGACAGTTGTGTGTAATTAAAATTCTTTTTCCTACTCAATAATAAACTCAAGATTACTGTTCATTAGCAATGGAGGGATGAATTGACATATGGGAAATGGCAATGCATGAAGAAAAATTGAACGGAGTTAGATTTCAACAAAAATAAACACAATGTTGTCCAGAAGCATAGTAGAGCTACATAGGAGTATTTTTCATTTCCGTGTGATGGAATGAATGAATTATGATCGAAATTCAAACATGAAAATCATTAGCCATTACTACTAATAAGATGCACTATTATCATGTTGAGCTCTACAAGAAAACATATCGACGTCCTACATATACTGTCAGATATTTCAGTTCTTAGGTAGCTACTCGTATATCTTTAAGTAACAAATCTCTCCTTAAAATTAAGAGGGGCAACGTAATTACATTTGCTTGATATGACAATAAAACGAGACTAATTATGTGATGTGATGCGATGGAACTGTATAGGTTGGGATCAAGAGTAGTTTTTAGTGAACGCTATTTGCATTAATGAAACCGAGCCGGAAACATTTGAAACAACGCTAATCAGCAGGGCTGTATACGATAAAAGCAAATAATTAGAGTTTTCTCTTCCAATCTTCTCGTCCTTAAGACGACATAGATATCTGACCTGCCAAGCTTCCTTGGGCATATGATGACTAGAAGATCGAAAACATACCACAGCAATCATTCAAACCAAATTTCCGATCAAATTTGATGTATTGCAGCACTAGCTACTAGGTACAGTTGGAAACTAGGGCTCAGCTTTTGAAGAAAGCTAAAGCTAAGGTGTCACACCATATGGAGGGTAAGCTACAGGAGTAGAAGCAATTAGTATAGTAATATGTGTAATGCTTGAGGAAGAAACCTTAACCACTCATACTTATCTACAGGAATAACAACCAAGACACCACAAGGAGACAGCATCATTTTATATGAACTTATGAAGAACGGGAAAAATGGCAAGAGGATAGAGCATCAAACTAACTGTTAAAGATTTTAAATTTTAATCATAGTAACGAACTGCTCATCCCAGTAGCCAGTCCCAACTTGTATACTTTCTACCTGAGGGCTACTACACCTTAGTTCTACAGAGTGTATGATCCTAGCGAAACAGTGTGATGAACAGTATAGCTCGTCAATTTATGCAGCTCTGAGAAGAGATCGAGGAATAAATAAAGCTTCTAATTAGTAAGAATTTATAGCAAATCAAGACATGGATGGAGTGTAAGGTCTCTGTGAAATGACCGACGTGCCTAAAGGGGAAGCCAGCCGCCACACCAGTGAAGTGGTCGTACGTGTGTTTGATCACCTCGGATGGCCGTGGAAGAAAGGCGCCCAGCCGTAGGGTCCGGGCGTAGGATACGGGTCCATGACCGCAGCCGATGACGATACGGGCGCGGCGGAGACGCTGCCGCCTTCCCCCGCCGCGGCCGTGCTCGGGGACGACCCCTCGGCGGCGTGGCGGATCATCATGCCGCCGCCTGCGACGGAGGGGTCTGGGCCGACGTCGTGCAAGATGCCCTTGAATACGTGGCCGGCGATGCTGACGGAGGTCTGGTACGCCACCTCGGGGTCGTCCTCGTCGACCGGGCCCAGACGCACGCAACGGAAGACGGCCTCCGAGCTCACCTCCCGCGGGAAACGCTCGCCCACCACCATCTGATGCTGTTGCTGCTCCCCTGATTGAATACGTATCATTAGGTGATCGATGAGCTCATCTATCGCTTGCCAGCCGTGTGGAGGAGAGGAGTGCAATTTGTTGAATGAAGCAGCTCGAGTCGAATGAACGAACCTGAAGAAGTGGGTGTAGCCGAGTCGCGCAGTCGCTTTGACGGCTCGGCAGCGCCGGCGGTGAGCTGCTGCTGGCGCTCGCGTCGCTTGGCGGCGGGGACCCAAGTGGACTTGACGTGGGTGGGGCAGTCGAAGCCGCGGCTCTTGCAGCATGTACGGCAGCGCATGTGCGCGCAGTCCTTCTTGGCCTGGTTGCCGCAGTCCTGGCAGCTGATGCTCCCGGCGCCGAGGCCGGACGCGGAGCCCCTCCCTCCGCGCGACGACGACGACGCCCCCGCGGCGGGGTCATCGGCGAAGCGGATGATGTTGGGCGCGTAGAAGGAGTGCTCCTGGACCGGGGTCTGGAGCTGCGGCCATAGCTGGAACCCGGCGGCGCCGCGTGGGGGTGCGGTGGTGTAGAGGTAGGCGGCCGAGGACGGGTGGTCGTCGCCCCGGCCGTGGGATCCTCCGCCGCCTAGGGGGAAGCCCGCCATGCGGCCAGATCCATAGGCCCCTCCGGGCACGGGCAGGGGCGGATCGCCCGTTTCTGGTGGCGTCCCGCGACCCTAGCAGTCGGGTCTCCGCCGCCGAGCCGGCGTCCGCATGGCCGCCACGCCGCGTGGAGGAGGAGGTGCACTTGAATTCTGCTTTGTGCGCTGAAGCCTCGTCGCCGTGACCGAGCAACCAGCTGTCTGGATTCCTTGATATGGGTTCCCTAGAATTTTGGCCTGTCTTTGCGCGTGTAGCTAGGGGCTGGGGAGGAGGAGGTAGCTAGGGGAGGGCGAGAGGGAGGCAGCTGAGCTGAGCTGCGAGGTGATGAAGCGAGGCGAGCTGAGGTAGTAGCTTTGATTTTTGCGTGGTGAGGCCTGAGGTGAGTGGTGAGGGGAAGGGAAGAGGAGCTGCGGCTGTCGCGCTGCCAACGATCCTCTGCACGCTACCAAAACGACGTACCACTCCTCCTCTACGTACCGGAGTATAGGAGCACGTGGTACTCTACGAGATCGCATTTCGTTGCCTTCGCCGTATCCCTCCTCTAAATCGTTGTTGTTTTTCGCGCAAGGAAAACGCAAAGGAGTTAAGCCCGCTGCTGTGTGTGGCTACTAAACTGTCCCTGTTCACGTCTTCAACAACCGTACGTTGCCGGCGCCGGCGATGGCCACCATACAGTAGCCTGTACACGTTCCATCAATCTCATGGCACAGCAGAAAAAAGCTTCTCGTCTGCATGGAGCATGGTCGCGGCGCTCAGCTAATTAATTTGCCCGCCTGTCATCGGCGGCCGGATCGACCGTGCTGCCTCCGATGGTTTGCTTCTATATATCCAGTCGAGCAGATAAAAAAAAGCAAGTTGGAAATGGGGATTAATTAAAGGATTAGCGCGATCTAGTGGGAGATTTGATGGGGGTGATTGCTTGCGAATGGAAGCAGGAAGTCGACGGTCCCGCTTTGTAGAGGGCGAGAGACGTTATTATTCCCCTGCCGGTTGACCTCCGTCAAGATCAGTTCAGGGTTGGCAAGGCATGGCATGGCGCGGAACCGAGGGAGAAGACGAGGAACAGGCAAGGTCTACTTCATGGGAGCGCGTTAAAAAGCGAATTAAGGCGAGCGCCGAAAAGTCCGGGCCCAATAATGGCCTCGAGCCGTGCGCGGTGTACGATCCGGTCGACCTCCTCCTCTCGAGCTGGGCTGCTGCCTGCTGGAGTGGCGGAGGAGCCCGAAAGGGAAGACGAGGATCCATCCAGCCAGGCAGCGGCGAAAGGGAGTTTGCCGTTTCCACAAATCCGGCCGGCGGCGCAGATCCTGACGCCCAACGAACACACCAGCCCATCTGTGGGGCTCGGGCGTAGGAGTGCGGGCTCGGGCAGTAGGAGTGCGGGCCCAGTGAGAATGGGCCGTTGCTTCCTCGCGAGAAAAATCAAAAGGCCTCACCACGAACTCTGCTGAATGATATTGCAATTCGCACGGGGCGAAGCCAGGCTGAAAATTCATCGGAGTCAACGCCATTTTTTACCCATGTCGTTAGCATTATAATCCATATTTAAATAATATTTTACATTAGAATTACAGAAATATATGATGCCAAGCTTTCGCTCCGGTCCTGCAAGGAAGAGCAGGTACTACCAGGCAAACATACAAACGAAATGTCAACCTTTTGCATTGTCCTGACTGGTTGCAGCATGCAGGCTGACGCTTTTTGATAATACGTCGAACAATTAGATGTCGAAGGTCTCCTTGCTCGGATTCCATCCAGGATAGCGACCGGCGATCTAGAAATATCACAAGAAAATCACGCTGACCGTTTTTTGTTTGTTCTTCTGGCTGCACGCAGGAACCTGGACGGATGGAGATCACGGTTAGTGTAAGGTTTGCTTGCTCGATCGGATCACCTTGCTTTGGTACAGCTGAAACTTAATTAAAAAAAATAGTTTATTTTTTCAGTTGTTGAAAAGCAACTGAAAAATAAGTTGTTGTTTAGTTTATTTTAAAAAACTAGTGAAGTAATAAGCTGTAAAATAAATTTTTTGTTTGACACAGCTTCTGCTTATTTTTATGAATAAGCTGAAAATAAGCTGTGTCAAACAGCCCCTAACTCCAAACACAGCGCTTGATCTGTCGCGATGTTGACCTCACCATCACTGGTCGCGCGTAGCAAGCATGCATGTGACTCAAACACTGGCTGTCCAAAGCTAGGCAGGTCAACACTGGACAACCAATCGAGATCAACGAGTTCTGAAGAGAAAACATCGCAGTGCCTGTTAGTTTATCTAAGCGTCAATGGCGTCTGCACCGTTTAGATCGATGCAGTAATTGTATTCAGCAGTAAGGAACGATGTCCAATATGTCATGAGAAGAGGCAATAAGGATGATCAAACTCAAGCAAATAATCAACGCACAACTGTCGTTACGACAAATGATCATACGGTACTATGAGAAGAGGCGTTGCAAATCATCAACGCACTCGATCGCACCGGCGGTCCGGTGCAGCACGGTACGTAGTAGGTCATGAAACGGAGAATTATTATGCACGGACACATTCACACCACAGACGAATCGATCAAGCTGGGACGATCAACGATGCGCGTCAGGCATCGTCGGCGAAGACGAACTCGCGCACGACGGCGCACAGCTCCTGGGCCTTCTCCGGGACGAAGAGCTCCACGGCGTGGTACCCCTTGGAGTCCGTCTTCGCCACGACGTCCACGCCGCGGTCCCTGAGCCATCCCGCGAACGCCCTCTGCCTGTCGACCAACGGGTCGCCGGTGTTCCCGGTGACCAGGCACCGCGGCAGGTCGACCACCGCGCCGGGCGCCAGGGACTTGACCGGGTTGCAGAACTCGTGGTCGCGGTCCGCGCCCACCGGCAGCGCGAGGCTCCACAGCTTGTCGTTGGCCTCCAGCGGCAGGATCCCGTCGTCCTCGGACGCGGCCTCCGACGCCGTCCGCTCCACGCCGCCGAGGTACGGCTGGTGCAGCAGCAGCCCGCGCACCGCCGCCGCGTCCTCGGCGGTTGTCCGGACGCCGGTGAAGAACGCCATGTTGCCGCCGGAGCTGCTTCCCATGACGAAGCGTCGCGACAGGTCGCCGTGCGCTGCGACCCAGGCGTCCGCGGGCGCCGCGTCGCGGAGCCACCGCACGGCCGCGACGGCGTCGTCGTACGCGGCGGGGAGCCGGTGCTCCGGCGCGAGGCGGTACTCGAGCGACGCGACGACCGCCGGCACGGCGGCGGCCAGCGCCTCGCAGAAGCCGTGGTAGAAGACGGTGGCCGCGGAGAAGAGGACGAACCCGCCGCCGTGGAAGTAGAGGATGACCGGGAGCTTATTAGTACTCGCCGGGGGGTTGGCCGGGAGGTAGAGCCGGAGGTACGTGCCGAGCGCGGCGTCGAGCGGCACGTCGCGGGACAGCACCGGCGCGGATGGTGAGTCCGTGGGAGGGACCACGGGGACCTCTGGCCGCGTGACGGTGCCGTCCGGGTTCACGACCGTGTTCATGAAGAGGTTGGTCGCCTTGGTCGACGGCGGCACAAGGTCAGCGGTGGCGTCGCCCATGGTTGGTGTTCGATCGCCTCTCGCGTCCTCTCGTTGCTGGAGCGAACGACAACTGTGCTCGTGTGGTGCGGTGGCTGGTGGTGCACCGGGCTGTCTAAGTCTGGGCGCGCGTTTTTAAGCTGAGCGCCTCGTGCCGGGAGCGCGTAGACTGGCCGAAAACGTCCGGAAAGTCAGAAGCTGAAAGGGAGGGGCCGGTGAGTGACTCGCGGCATAGACGCGAGGTTCTCTGCCCAGCACCACCTGTATGATCTGATTCCTCCCGGCTTCTGCACACGAGCAGCCATGAGTGGAGCTTTTCCTAGTGCCGCCAACCTAACCATGAACTGGATCGGAGGCGCTTCAATGCGTTGTCTATGACCGATTGATTTGCTGTGGAAACGGGCTGTGCGGTGCTACGAGGAAGTGGCCGCTTTGCTCCTCTGCCTTTTGCTTTTTTGACCCTCCTGAGGTTGCGTTCCGATAATATCTCCACTTTGCTCTTCATAATCAACGAACACGACTTTGTAACTTTGCGCCCTGAGATCAAATTGTTGACCGAGGTCATTAACAAAGATGAGAAAATGACCTTATTGTTAAACTATTTCAGCATGTGGGTTGGAAGCATAGCAAAAAAGACACGACAGCCGGAGGATTTTATTGGCGTTGTGACGACACCGACAAGGATCGAAAAGAACCCCTCGGCCAGCGGTCGTGCTCGATGATGCAATCGGCCTATCAGTGAAAGGAAATAATACTTAATTGGTGTGATTTTCATTCTGCTAAAATAGTCATCTCGGTATGCTTTCTAGCTCTTTCTAGTACTCCAATAAATGTCTTTTTAGATTTTCAAACTTTTCTCTTTAACTATTCATTTTATTTAAAAAAGTTTTTCAAAAATTATTTATTTTATTGTGAACTGATTCATTATTATTATTAAAAGTACTTTAATTTTGAATTGTTTATTTTTTTTATTTTTATAAAAAATTTTAAATAAAATAAATGGTCAAATGTCGATTTTAAAAAGGTCACTTATTTGACAGAGGGAGTAAAAGAAAAAAAGTCCTTGGGCGTGACGAAAAACTCTCATTGCTGTTCCGGTAGAAGGGGAAAAAAACAATTATGCCTTTTTGGGATATTAATTTAAAAGACGAAATTGAAATTAAAAATCAATGTCGACATCAATTAAAAACGGAGTAATTACACTGCTAGAAAGCGAACCGGCATTTCACCGTTGGGCTCCCCCGGCAACAAGCCCACCCTCGCCACATATCAGGCTTGATTTTCTAGTACCAGGCCCATAAATATGGCCCATTAAGGACACTGGTCAACTTTTATATACGCCATAGCCATGGCCCATTTTAGTTCTCGCCTTGCAGTTCCAGGCGTCAATTCAGCGCGCCGATTCAAGTGCTGCTACTTGCTAACCTCATGCTTCCACGTGAGAGCCAGATAGTTTTTGGGGAATATAGCCCGATAATTGCAACAGCAGATTTGAGGCAGGGGAGAATCAAATATAATTGTACATAAAAAAGGAGCTTAATGAAAGTATTTCCCTGCCTCTTATTTACTGTAATTTCATGCATATTCGCACTGCACGTTTAGAACGATGATTTGTGGTTCTAAAATTTGTCATATTGGTACATTTGAGATTTTTTCTACGACACCAAAAACCTTATTTTTAAGGGTATAAGGTATCACAACTCTACAGCCAAAATAAACCTCATGCCTATTTTATTTTTCCAGTCTGGTAGGCATCTACCTTCTACACTGGGAGCAGGGCAGTGTGTGAACGTTTGAATTTGTCTTTGATCTTCAGAAGTTTGGTCCATTTGAGCTGTGGACAGTTGAATTATAGACCAAATTTGAACTGTCGACGCCAAAATCTTGATAGTCAAACAGCCAATCCATTGCTCCATCCGATGGCAAAGGGTCTGCGACGATGCCAAGCTCATCATTGTTGCTGCTTGTAAAATCTAGCCACGGCTCCTCGATTGGGAGATCCATCTCCAACGGCCAATTCATCACTGGGTCCAGGTCGTGACTGCAGGCATTTTTGCTCTGTTCTGGCCGACTAGACTGCTCCGATGAGTCAGTGGGAACTGGCATGGTCTCCTGGCAGCGTTCCTTCAAGCTCTGGGCATCTTCGGTGTCGCTGGATTTAGCTGTTTCAATTGTAGTTGTGGACTGTGAGGTAGCTGCCACGGTGTTGGTCAGAAGCTGGTGTGTCGCCGGGTCGATGCCCATCTTGAGGAGCTTCTTCTTGATGTGTGTATTCCAGTGGTTTTTGATCTCATTATCTGTCCGCCCGGGTAACTTTGCAGCAATCTTGGACCATCTGTAAAGCCATCAGGATTCAGGAGTGACGAAAGGAAGATTACTACTATGATACACCCATGCAGACCAGTTTACCTGTTGCCCAGCTCTGCATGGAGGTCGATGATAGTCTGCTCTTCTGCTGCGGTGAGGATGCCACGCTTGAGGTCAGGGCGGAGGTAGTTGGTCCAACGCAGCCGGCAGCTCTTGCCACAACGCAGTAGTCCCGCCAGCTTTGGCACCGCACGCCAGCAGCACCGGCCATGTGTCAACATGAAGTTGATGAGCTTCTTGTCCTCCTCTGCTGTCCAGGGCCCCCGCTTCACCCCCTGCTTGTCACAGCAAGGTTGCCTCCCCATCGATCAATTTACTATCAGATGCACCTGAAACCAGATCAAGTCCTAGGTTAACAAGGCTATTTATAAGCTTTTAGTATTGCATTGCATATACCTTGTGACTTGTGAGCTACCAAACTCGCTAGACAAGCATTCGACAAAAGGGTCATGAGAGCTCCTTTGCAGCTGCCACGGGCTTGTCATGCTTTTCTAACTGCTGATTGGGATAGTGATGGCGATTTGGCTAATTTAGTGTGATGGAAGCAAAACTCTCTATCTGGGCTATGAATCTGCAATGTTCAAGTTCTTAAAGAAGATATTGTTACTGACATGTACTGCAGCAGCATGAGCTACTCCAAGAGGCAAGATCAGAAGCCGTGACAGATTAATGTTGTGTTTTTATATGGTTCAAAGGTTTGACATGATCTTTATTCAATTAACAAATAATGAAATGAACAATACCCATTTATTGGAAACACAATAACACAGTTCCAAAGTTAGCTATCCTTCTTTTGAAATACAACAAATTAACTGCAAATGTAGGCCAACGGATCAAGCCAGGAGTGACTATCTGACTCGCATAGTGTCCTGCAAGCTCTGTTTCTAACACATCTGCATGGACAATACAATACAATGACATTGAACACACCATTATATTTATGGTGCATCCAAACATGTTAAAAAAAACTGAAACATTAAGGCACCGTATCCAAGCTCCCTGAGAGCATTGGTGTTATAAAAACTATAGTTTTGCCAAGCAATCAACAGACACATACTCAAATAGTATGATCATCTTCTATCCTATGTACATGTGTATTTTGGATAGATAAAATGAGGACAGACAGGGTCATATATTAACTAGGGAATATATTATCTTCCTCAAACTGCAAGTCTCAAATGTGAATGTCTAGAAAAGCTTAGAGTCCTCACAGTTCAATGTCAGTAGTACATCTGATAAGGAAAAATAGTTAATAAATGCGATACTTAGAAAAGGCAGAACATCACCTCATTTCTTTCTTTCTGAATGCAAAAATGCCAGCTCTCTTGCATGTTTGCTATAAAAACAATCATATGATCGACACGTTGTGCAGTAAACTGACCATTCTGTAAAAAGGATGGAAAGGAAAGAATAAGAACTTTCAATCCACCACTCTTCAATGTAATCACAATAAAAGGCTTACTTGTTACTTCTACTCAGCAAGAGGCAGCTTAAGAATCTGTGGGTTCTCAAGACAATCTTCCTGCCGACATGAGGATAAATGCACCCTGTAACAAGAAAATAATGTCAATTCAATGATACATAATTCAGCATATTGATATAAGAAGGGACATCATCAATCAATCACTCAATCAATCAACTTGTCCATGAATACTGTTCATACTGATCTGACGAATAATCAAAATATATTTTGGATAATCACAGACCACAGGAGCTAATTTATAGTGTGTACACTGCAAGCAAAATGCTAAAAACTGCTGATGCAATGATAGTAATCTTTTGTAATACACTTATAAGTCATCTATAAGACCAGAATACTCCATATGTAATTGGCCTGGTCTTCACTGAACATGCATTTCTATGAAAATTAATATGCAACAGGTGTGGGCGAAAACTTCAGCATCTTTTATTTCTAGACAATTATACCATAACAAGCTAAAACTTGGCTGCTTATTATTTCTGGGTGAATGAGATCTCATTTGCGATAGGTTGTGCTATCCCAGGTATATTTCCATATTAAGATCCTATGAGTTCAATAACAATATTCTAATGTCCCATAGATATATACATATCTTGGACAAAACAAAACAACAAGCAAAGAAAATAGCCACCACAACAACTGTACCTGTTAAATTGGTACTCTCACTCTCACTGTACTGTTGCTCCCCATTCCCAGATACTGATGTGAGTTTCTGTGCTGGAAACAGTTTACTTTTAGCAACAAAATTGATGGCATGCTGAGAATATTTTTTAGGTCATATGTCTGTTCGCTCCAAATGTGTTTCTTGAGAAATCTTATGCAAAACACACTGTCTGGATGAAAATTTTCAACATCATATGAGCAGAAAAAATAAAGTTTACACTCAGAGTACGTGACAACCATTCATATATAGTACTTTGTGTCTGGATCTCAACACTCTGCATAGACTTTGAAGGCATAAGAAAATATTATCCATATTGCCTTTTTGTGAGATTGTCCATATTTGCTTCTCAATAAATCATATAAGTTTCAGGTTTCAAGTCATATACCATATACCAGATAAATCAAAGTCTGAGATGGCCTGCCACTCCCATGCTTGCATTGTGATACACCAATGGTTGAGCTGGTCTTTGACATAAAGAAGACACAAAGGAACTAACAGTTCGCCTTCTCATGTTTATGCAGTTATTGACAGAGTAACCACATTATTAGTCGAAAGTGCAGAGAACTTGGACATGCCAAATCTTTGATGGATATGGTTACTGCATAAGTGAGGACTATCTTTCAGAAATGCCATGAAAAGGAGATAGCCCCCTTCAACACATTCATCAAGTTAAATTCACTGTATAACAACCTGGATTACCAATCAAGTTGCAAGCGGGGTGGGTATGTTATGCCCGCGAGCCGCATTATTAGCCGCGAATTAAATATACAGGTTTTATAGTAACCCGCGAGCCGCATCATTCAATACAAAGAAAATATGCGGGCATTGCGAGAATCTAATAATTTACCCACTTAACCCACAATTTATCACTCAATTATTACCTATACACCTAATTTCAAATATTAGTGATTTTAAAGTCATGCTTTTAACTTGTTCTACCCATATGCGTGAATTTAAAGTCGGACACTAGAATTAAAACCTCACGTTCACACTATAAAAGTTCAACAAAATTCAATAAAATTTGATGGAGAATATTCTAAACACTGGCGTACCCAGCGGGTGGGCCAGGTATGCCGCGGCATACCTAAAAGTTTTAGCTCAAATTAGTCCTAATACATGTGTCAGTTAAAGTTTTAATTTTAACAGATATCTAAATAGTAAATATACATAGATAATCTCAAAATATTGCTATATATGTGTATCAGATTTGGTAAAGATGGCAATAATTAAATTTTAGATATTGATATAGGTCTATGTTAGACTGCTATTTTTCACCTAAGTATCTAAATTAATGTTTACGTACTTGGTTTAGGTATCTATTAGCCGTTTTACCTAATACCTTCCATTCAGATATTGTTGCTCCGCTGTGATTTTTGACACCAAATACACTTAGTTCTGTTGAAATCTTGAAGCGAAATACATGAAACATTTAATTTTGAATGGCGGAATACTTGATATAAAGATAGAACTTTTGGTCTGCAGTGATAGAATATTTGGTGTTTTTTGAAATACTTCTCTCTCTCTTACGAGTCTGAGCTTACGATGCATTTACGAGTTAGGCTTTTTTTAGACCGCATGTTTTCTAGACCTAGTAAACTAGACTAAAGTTTGATAGTATGGGGTGGTTCTTCGGTCATACCGGATGGAAAAGACAAGTGTTCTGTAGTTTGCTCAGTTTTTCTTCTTCTCTAGCCTTTAGTGACTGACACTGCTATCATATTTGCTATTGTCTTCGTCCGTACAGCTGCAAAAAAAAATTTTGGCATACCTTTTGTAAAATCCTAAGTACGCCACTGATTCTAAACAATAGTGAGTTCCTTTGTGCAAATTAGTAACAATTGAAGAGATATAATAATGTTGCGGTCTTTTGCGAGTTGTTGCGGACGTACCCGCTTGTCCAGTGGTTTAGTGGACGGATCATTATTAAGCCACGAAAAGAATGCCATTGATCCACAAGAACCACTAACATATATTTTGCGGGGCGAGGATGCGGGTTTGCAAAAATACCCGCCCCACTTACATCTTGAATTACCAACCATTCAGCTAACAAACCGTGTAACTAGCTTCTGAAAAGGTTGAAAAAATGACTAGGCTTCTAGGAATACCATGGTGTCTCTTCCGATTGAAATGAATTATATATAAAAAGTCTATCTAGTAAATGTAGCTTCTCGGAGACACTCAAGTACTTAAGAATTTGGTAATTTAATTAGGTAGGTGACTAACAAGTCAGCATTCCATTTAAAGGAGTACTACAATGTAGTAACAGGCTGCAATGACATCTGCATGACGAATTGATGTCGCAAAAAAACATATGTTTTGAACTAGAGAGGTATACAGCTACTACTATGTTTGAGTTGGAATGTTCCTCTCATGCATTTATTTGTGTTTTCCAGGATACATCCCCATAAACGTGCTATATAACTCCATTATGTCTCATGTCTGCTAACTGTATGAACACAAGCACCGATGTTCCACGAAATCACCACTTCACCAGTAGCACCAATGGGACCATACTATCATAGTACTGATTTGATCACTCCATATGACCAAATGCTATGACTTTGAGCATGTTATTCAAAACAAATTCGTTATGCAACGTGCTTCTGGCGGATCATGGCTTTGTTTGCTTTACTACAGTACCAGAGAAAAGAGGGGTCCTCAGCTCTGACTCTGAGTTTAGATTGCCATTCTGATCAACTAGACAATGAGGGGAACATAATCAAAATTACGAAAACATTATGAATAAAAGGTTCAGCCGATCATGCTTCAATACTAGGGAGAGGTGGATATATCAGGCCTCGCCCCCCACTAAGATTTCAAGGGGCGGTAAAGTGAGACTACAAATAGCAACATGTGGCCGTAAATAGAGCTGGAAGGAAGCAGAATCTTTGGCGGGACTCACATTGACGAGCGACGGGCAGGAGGATTCGTCGAGGCGCCGCACTGACGGACGGCGACCCCGCACCTTTCCCACCTTGCGTGGCTGCGCGGCCGCCGCGCAGGGGGATTAGGAGTGGATGAAGGCGACACGGCCGAGCTTACTTTGCACTGTGGCAAGGACTCTACCGACTCCTTCAGTCCTTGCCCCGGCAGTGCCCCGGCAGTGCCCTGGCCCCGGCGATGGCGACGGCCGGAGAGCGACGGAGATCGATGGCAATAGGCCTAACTATTCGGAAATGGACGTCCTCGCTGAAGGCCCAACCCAACCCAACTAGTGGTCGACTTAGGCCTTACAGTATTAGCCCACTATCTGAAGCAGGCCTGGGCTACTATGATAACTCATCTGATAACGGTTCGTACTAGTAACAGGCCAAGGCCCAAACTCTCCGTCCTCACTGCTCCCTCCCGGCCTAGTCCGTTGAGCAGCCTGGGACGACGCGGCTCGCCGTGGGCCCGTGGGAACGCATCTCGAGGTCCTACGCGGCAATGCCGAGGACGATCGGTACCGCACCGCACGGCACGACTCGACGAAAAACAAACCGGGAAATCAACGCGTCCACGCTGTTTTCTCCCCCTCGCGCGGACGGCACGGCACGGCACGGCGGCGAGCGCACGTCCCTCCGTCGCAGTGCGGTACGGCGAAGCGCACGGCGGCACGCGGACGAGACGACGCCGGCGACGTGCTCCGCGTGGCCGATGCTTTGTTCTTCTTTTTCTTCGTTCTGGACCGGGATGGATATGGATTGGAATCGCGACGTGAGTACAAAGTCGCCGTCGTTGTCAACCTTGCGTAGCTGAAGCTCCAGCGCAAATACTGTATTTTTTTTATTGTCATCGTTTATTTTTAATATAAATAATTTTAATCATTCGTTTTATAAAAAAATATGATAAATATCAAGCGACAAAGTTGGCTTCCCTCCTTCTTCCTCTTCTTTCAGCAGCAGCACTCGCCCCTTTTTTATTTTTCTCTTTAAAACATGATTTGTAATTTTATAATTTAAATTAATTTTTTAATAAAATAAATGATTAAAATTGATAATAAAAATAATAATTTAAAAATAAACAGAGTATATCGTTCTACAACACGCGTTAAGCACCGTCGTTGTCAACTTGCGATGGAGTAGTTGACTAGCGTGTGGATAGATAGATGGCTTGCCCGCCCTACCCCGATCGGAGCGTGCGCCACGCTGGTCGTCGCCTCGTCTACGCAAACCAAACTCAGAACGCTGTGTCTCGAGGACCAAGCAGTTTGTTGAGCTAAAATGTTCGCCATCTTCCAGGGGATTATCTAGTACTACGATTGTTTGGAGGCAGATAATTACCTGCCTATTTTCACGGGAAGAAAATAAGGAGTAAGTAAATAAAAAAGATTTGCTTGTCCCAGGCCCACTGGCCCAGAGTCCAGGAATGCCACGAAACGAAACCGCTGCACCAATCCGGCCGGCGACGGGACCCGCCCGACCCCTCCAACCCGTCATAAAACTCCGCCAGGCACCCAGAAACCAGAACCAGAGACGCGGACGCGCGCGGAGGAGAGGCAGCCAGCGGGGAACTCGCACTCGCCTTCTCCTGTGCTCCGATCGGTGGCGGCGGCGTCCAGTTCGCAGGGGGAAGAAACAGAGATGAGGGGGTCGCGGACGCCCGTGGCCGCGGCGCTGGCCTGGCTGCGCAGGCAGCCGCCCAAGGTCAAGGCCTTCCTGGCCGTCGTCGCCGGCATGGCGGCGCTCGTCTTCATCCGCTTCATTGTCCACGACCACGACAACCTCTTCGTCGCCGCCGAGGCGGCGCACGCCGTCGGCATCGCAGTGCTCATCTACAAGCTCACCAAGGAGAAGACCTGCTCTGGTGAGGCTTCCGGTCCCCACTCTGCTGCCGGCTCGATCCGTCGGTTTTTTGCCTGTGGTTGGGAAACCTGGGTTTTTTGCCCTGTTTCGGTAGTAGATATATGAATCTACGTTTTTTTTTTTTTTGCATCAATGCGGGAGAGGTGCTTGTTCTAGTCGTTAGGATTGGAGCGTGGCATACAACTAGTGCTATGTTCGGTATGCAGGCCAAGTGGATTGATCTGTGGTGATGATGCCATTGGGTGAGTCCAAAGGATGGATTCAAGGTTTGCCGGTTGGATTCCGACGTTCCATGACCTTCTCGGTTAATAAAGCCGTTTTTGTTGCGTCTATTTGGAGTTCAATTGCATATTGCAAGCAAAACTGCACTTTGTTCTCACTCTAGAAAGAAATGCACTACTAGTAAAGGGTTGTTAGTTCCGAAAGCTGCACGAATTGGACAGATGCTTCCTTTTCCTTTTATAATTATATAGAGACATGGATGGAGGTCATACTCATCCTGTGATGCAGAGGTAGTGCTGGTTAAAGTATTGCCCCTTTCAATCTGTGCTAGAGCCACTACCTCAGCAGTGGATATGTTATTTCCAACGTCTTCATGAATCACATTTAAAAATTTTCCTTCATCTTGATAGGCGAAATCAAGAATTGATTGTGTCGTTTTAAGCTGGTTGTAGAGTAGGCAATGAAAGATATTAATGATAATATCTATAAATAACATCACCCAATATTTTTGTTATTCAGTAACGTAAACTTTATGTCCACCACCCCATATCAATGTGCAACTTGAAATTGGTGTGGTCTCGTAATAACTTGCCTACATGATTTATGACCTCACAGTCAAATGGCTTATTTGCTGTATCCAGAGGGATTAGATTATGATTCTGAGATAAAGTTTCCTTTTTTTTTTCTTCTTATTCTCTATCTGCATGATCATTGCTGCATATTTTAACACTCTTGCTGTAATATGTTAATTTTTTTTCTCCATTGCTTAAATTCCTGCAGGATTGTCACTCAAGTCGCAGGATTTGACAGCATTATTTCTAGCTGTTAGGCTGTACTGTAGTTTTGTTATGGAGTATGACATCCATACAATTCTGGACACAGCCACGCTGGCAGCTACTTTGTTTGTTATTTACATGATCCGATTCAAATTGAAGTCAACTTATATGCTGGACAAGGACAACTTTGCATTGTACTATGTGGTAAGAATAAAAATAAGCATCCTATCTTCACAACTGTGAACACTTTTTTCTTCTTGTTGTGTAAACATTAATATCAGAGGCTATACTAATTAATAAACTTTATAAACATTGCCCTCCTTGGCTAAAACCTTCCACCCAGGTCAAAAACTTGAGACCTTCGAGTCCCAAATCAAGAGCATTTTGTTCCCTGTTGAATATTTTAGTCCACTTAATTGCTATCATCATGCTAGCGTCATCATTTGTAGAAAGAATATTTACTCTCTTCCTTTTGTCTATTTGTGCTTGATTGCTCATCTTATTCGCTGACTTTCTATCGTGTCAATTCTTTCCCTTATTGTTCATACATTTTATTTGGTTGCCTCTCATGACTGCATGTTATCTTACTTGATTTACTTTCTAGATTGTTCCTTGTGCTGTACTGGCGCTAGTCATTCATCCTTCAACATCACATAACATTGTGAACAGGATCTGCTGGGCCTTTTGTGTTTATTTGGAAGCTGTTTCAGTGCTTCCCCAGCTGCGCTTGATGCAAAATACCAAGGTGAACCTTCAAACATCATGAGCCTTTGAATGAGACACAACTGCAATTTATCTGACTTTTGCATGAAACTCTTATTACTGCAGATTGTGGAGCCGTTCACAGCTCATTATGTGTTTGCACTGGGTGTTGCAAGGTTTCTTAGTTGTGCACACTGGGTCCTTCAGGTTTGTTTTCGTTTCTTCTCAACTACCATGCGACTTCATTATTCCCTGGTACTCCTATGTTCTTAGTATCCACACTACCATGCTAAGATGTGTTTCTGTGTCATCATCATCTGTTTTCATGCTTGGTGCAAAATATGCTCGCAAATACTCTATTCAACCTCATTCCATGGTGTATAGTGTATTCCCAGTATTTGCACCATGAGCTGAAATATGCTATCGATTCTTTAGGGTCTTTCAGTTCTTTACTTGTCAAGTTATGTTTCACATACCAACCTGGGTTGATGTCTCGCAGAACTCAATTTTTTTTTAGTACGTCCATGTGAAGTAAGCAACTGTTGCTCGTTTTGTAGGTTTTGGATACTCGTGGCCGTTTGTTGACTGCTCTGGGCTATGGTCTGTGGCCTTCGATGGTGCTTCTCTCTGAAATCGTTCAGACATTCATCCTTGCAGATTTCTGCTACTACTATGTGAAAAGGTACATCATAAGGTCTCGAATCTTTTTATCACTTTACTAAAAGGCTTGAGTATTTGTCTGACAAGTGATTTCTGGCTGATTACAGTGTTTTTGGTGGGCAACTGGTGCTGCGACTTCCCTCCGGCGTGGTGTAAAAGTTGCTGCCGGAAGCTGCGTAGTATTTTCGTGTCACTCACTCGATCGTCATACAATGCAGAATTCATTGTGCTTCTAGTGGCCAGTCTTTTGCATTCTTCTTTCAGCAGATTTTTGCAGGAAGCATAGTTGTTCGCTCTTCTCTTTTCCTTTTTGTCAGCAACTGTACACTGTTTATGTGAAAACTGTACCAAACACCATGAAACTGCAATGCATCCATGCTAGTAGATCTAAGCGTGTAGCTTCTTCAGGCCAATCTCGACTACTTTCAGTTTCAGCCGTGGGCCCGTTTGATTTGTGGGCCGGGACAAGACGTTGGATTGAAAACGTGGGCCGAGGTGATGCTGGAGCAGGCCAGGTCCCTGTGAGCCGTGTGGCCTATTTGGTCCCTCAAGATTAGCCAGAGTGACCCACAATTCCAACACAAGCCGCTCAATTGGTAAACTTTGGCCAAGAACACCAAGCAAGTCGGCAGTGCTCTCATACCTTTTGGTTGTGGGTGACGATGAGTGGAAAATGTCGAGTCCACAAGCCAGGAGCCGAACAAGTGCTCTCTTTCCTTTCGTTTCCACTTTTTTTGTTTTCCTATCTAGTGCTCCCACTTTTTCAAAAAGAGGTTAAAGCAGCTTAAGCTGGGAGCTTACTGGCGTGTTTTTTTTATATAAAGATATACTAAGATCATTCCACAATCGATCTGTCGGCTTGCTTGCTTTGCTTACGTGCGAAGAATCGTCACGCAGAGCCACGTGGATCACACGTGGATTTTCTTACCTTTCTTGCTGTCGATCGGATGGCTCACCCTACTGATGAGCAAATTGCTTCATGATTACAAACTGACATGTGAGCCACGGGGCTTGCCATTCCCGTCCAATTTCTGTATGTCATGGTCAGGTGCTCACCAACACGATAAGCCAAGCCGACTACTGATCCCGCCGGATTCCCTGATGCTACGCTCCATGAATCTGCAGTCTATTCTGGAATTCCAGATTTTTATATTTATATTTTCGGATCGAATCATGAGTTCATGACGATGAGCCATCCAAATTTTCTTCTTTTTTTTTTTTTTTTGTTTCACGAGCCTCTGAGAATCAACCGTTTTTAAATTTGTGACGATGATGCACGTCTTTGACCAACGCGACCACACGAAATCGGCCTGTTGACGGGTATAAAGGCGTGCCAGGGCCCGCGCGAGTTGGCCTTCCCCTCTCCTCTCCCCCGCCGCTCTCCTCTGCTCTTCCCTTCCCGGCCGTCAAATCGAATCGAAGCTCTCCGCCACTGCTGGCACCCTCCAGGGGGGTTGAGCGCCGCAGCCATGGCTTTTTTTCAGTTGCTTCTGCTCCGCTCACCGGCCTCGATCGCATTCCTCCTCATCCAAGGTACGCACTTCACCAGGGACATGGATCGCTCTGGATTTGGGCGGCCGCCCGAAGCTTCGACCTTTCGTGCGCTGACCGAGGCGTTTCCGGTTTCCATTTTTGGCCGGCAGCGTCGACGGTGTGCGGCATCACCTTCACCTTCACGAACCGCTGCGCGGAGACTGTGTGGCCGGGGATCCTCTCGGGCTCGGGCACGCCGCCGCTCGAGACCACGGGGTTCGAGCTGGCCCCGGGCGGGTCGCGGTCGCTGTCCGCGCCGCAGGGGTGGTCGGGCCGCTTCTGGGCTCGTTCCGGCTGCGACTTCGACTCTGGCGGCAAGGGCTCGTGCGCCACGGGCGACTGCGGCTCCGGCGAGGTGGAGTGCCACGGCGCGGGGGCGTCGCCGCCCGCCACGCTCGCCGAGTTCACGCTCGACGGCGCCGGCGGGAAGGACTTCTACGACGTCAGCCTCGTTGATGGATACAACCTGCCCATGCTGGTCCAGGCAGCCGTGCCGGACTGCCCTGACACCGGGTGCCTTGTCGACCTTAATGAGCGGTGCCCCGAGGAGCTGCGTGCCGATGATGGCCGCGCGTGCCGCAGCGCCTGCGAGGCGTTCGGGAGCCCCGAGTACTGCTGCAACGGCGCCTATGGCAACCCGGACACCTGCCGCCCGTCCCAGTACTCGCAGCTCTTCAAGTCCGCCTGCCCTAAGTCGTACAGCTATGCCTACGACGATGCCACTTCCACCTTCACCTGCAACCACACCGATTACACCATCACCTTCTGCCCCAAATCCACTCCCTCTGGGTATGTGCATATTAATATTACTTGCCTTACCGCGTCAATTTTTTTTTATTTTATTTTATCTTTCCAGTCAATCTCGAGTACTGCAATCTTTGTCAATCATTCCATTCTTTGAGATGTTCGATTCTTTGTGACGGATTACTTCACACTTGGGCATAATGACACTTTGATTCGAAATGTGAAAGGGGGGAAAGAGTTAGGCTTGGAGCAAAGCAAAGAAGCTTTGAGTTGTACTCTTCCAAGTCTTGCCATCTTTACCTTTCTTCTGTCCCCCCTCCCACTCCCACTCCCAATTTGCCTGTTGGCCTTTTGATTAGAAAGTTGCAATTGTCTGGTTGGAACTGCAGAAGCACATAAAACTACTTAGCACATCGCATTTCTTGCTCAAATTAGATTTAATGCTGATATTACTGTTAACTTTTTGTTTGAACCCACACTACCATGCAAATTTAATCTTGTGACTTATGAGAGCATCTTGTGACATTTTGCAGCGGGAAATCAAACAAGAACATGCGAAGGCCGAGCCACGAGCAGTTGGAAGACGATGTGTGGCTTGCATCCTTGAAGAAGACCAGTGGTGCCGGTGCCACGATGCTGCCATCGTGGTTGGCATTCCAGTCTGCCTTGGCAGTTGCAGTGGTGATCACGCTTGCTGTATTTGATCATCCTATATTTGGTTTGCTGTGCCTCAGTACAGCTGTGGTTCATGGTCCATCGGATTCCAAGTTGTTTTGAGACTGAAAGAAGATTAGAGCACTAGGGAAGATGAATGAAGAGAAAATTCTATGTAGGCCTTTTTGTTTGGGGGTAGAGGTCTAGAGATTATGAGATGCAAGTCGGCAGTTGCCGTTCCGGGAATGCATTGAATTGATTCACCATCATTCAGAAAGTTTTTTCGAATTATATTCTTCTTTTTGCATAATTTGACTTTTCAGTTTCTTGATTTTAAATCACGTGGGGCAATTTCTGAGACCACACTGGAGACAATGACATCGTTTTAGTCAAACCATAGTTTTTGGATTTAATCGGGATTGCATTGGTGACCCTTGCATTCAGGCCTGCCACCAACACTGCATTTCGTCTGAAGGAGCTGAGGTGCGTTACTTTAATTTCTCCTAGCATCTTCTCTGCTTTTTAGTAGCCTCACTAGCATTGTGATTATTATAGCACTCATTACTGATGCCTTATATATTTGTTTGTGGTGTTGACATCCTATCAGTGCTATTGTTTGGCAGTGGTCATCTTATCGGTGCTTATAACAAATAACATACGTTGTGCTATTAAAAGATTTGGTTAACTTTGTGTTTAATTCCAGTCGTATATATAAGATGATTTGTTATGTGAGCTGCTTAGTAACCATGTGTTTCATGGGCCCCTGCTAAACAGAAATTTTGTCATGATTAGCAGGGCTGATCGAGAAATGGATGATAACCGGAGAAGAGCGAGCACTCTAGAAGATTGATCGGTGTTTATGGTGTGCCTGCCAACTAGCAATTTCAACTGTAAGATCTTCATCGAACGGCTGCGCTCCATGCCCCATCAAAATGCAATGTGGACGGACTTATGTTATTGATTATTCATGACAGTTTTACACATGATATTATTTGTTAAATTTTGGTTATAACAAAATTCAACGATAAAATTACTTGTGAACTCTTTGTCTAATTCATTTCTTCTTTTGATGCACACCTGTTAAGTCTTGTCGTCCCCAATTTGAATGCTGAGTGAGTGACATATCTCATCCAAAGAAAAAGTTCAGATTCTATTGGCAGTGTGATAACAACATACGGAGTATTCTTTGTGATCAGGATTGAAAAGCTTTCTGACAAGAAAAGATGTGGAACTAGTGATTTTTTTCCCCCCCTGGAAAGTAGAGAAAAGGTGAATATAGGGAAGCAATTGAGCAAATGGAAAGGAGAAGAGTGGCTGGCTGGGCACGAGTGACAGGAGGACGGCCGCCTTGGCACGCAGCCGAGTGATCACCGTGCTCTACATGCCGCGTGGAGGTGAAAACGAGAGAGCCAGAGGTGGCACCCAAGTTGGAGGAGATTGGTGGGGACTTTGACGAATGCCAAGTGGACCTCGGTAAACATGGCAACCTGACAAGTGACAAGCGTTCGCCGCCTCAACAAGATGGCCCTATTTGCAGCTTTCCTCAGCTATGAGCTAAATTGATGTTTCTACTTGGAAAATACTAGAGCATCTGCATTTCCACATGAAAGGCTTTACATTCAGCTTTGTACAACCTGTTTTGTTGATCAGAGAAGATTTTGTGCTTATTTCGCAACAGCAAGAATTTCCTTGGGCTGCAAGCCTGCAATCAAACTTCAATCTCGTCGAACAGGGCGGTAGACCACATTTTCTTGGGAACCCAAACATGTAGGAGTAGTAGACTCGACTGTCACCGGCTCGGCTCGCTCGGTTACTTGGAGGCAACGGAAGATCCGAGCTTCAGGCGGAGCAATGCACCAAGCGATCGTCCGTCCCTCTCAGGGTAGTCTTATAAGTACACTCCAGCTTTCTTCGGAACGAGTCAAGCTAGCCTTCGCTTACGGAGCGGCCGGCCTGATAACTTGCTTCAACGAGAAAAGAGAAGGAGAACGACTCTCGCGGCCGCTACCTATAGCTTGACCGTGGATGCACGCGATGGCCACCAAGTCGTCGACGGTGATGGTGACAGGAGGCGAAGACGAAGACAGCGGCGGGCGGTGCGCGACATTGCCAGAGGACCAGGTGTTCGAGATGCTGACGCGCGTCTCCCTCGACGACCTCGCCGCGTGCCGCGATGTCTCCTCCCGGTGGCGCCGCCTCACCTACGAGCCGGGGTTCGCGCCGCTGCACTGCCGCCGCGCCGACGCCGTCTCCGGCTACTTCGTCCAGAGCGCGAGGCGCGACCGCTACAGCGCCGACTTCGTCTCCTCCACGCACGACTGCTCCGTCGATCAGAAGATCTCGCTCGGCTTCCTCCCGTCCGCGCACGTGCGCGTCGTGGCCGTGTCCGCGCACCGCGGGCTGGTGTGCTGCGTGGAGGCCGACCCGTGGCGCAAGCCCTGCTACTACGTGTGCCGGCCGGCGACGCGGCAGTGGCGCGCGCTGCCCAACCCGCGCGTGCGGTTCCGCACGGCGGCCACGGCGATGGTCGCGCGGCCGTCGGAAGCCGCCGCGGAGTTCAAGATCGTCCGGCTCTCGGTCCCGGCGTTGCGCGACCGCCTGCGCTGCGAGGTGTTCGACTCGCGGCGGTTCACGTGGCGCCGGTCCGCGGACGTGACGCTGTGCCCGTACTCGCTCAGCCCCGCCGCGCCCGCCGTGCGCGCCCACGGCGCCATGCACTGGCTCCGGTGGCCCGACCCGCGCACGGGCGCGCAGGACGTGTTCGCGTTCGACATGAAGACCGAGACGTGGCGGCTGATCCGGCTGCCGCCGGAGGTGGACGAGGTCCAGGACCCGTGGGCGCGGAAGAGGATCGTGGCCGTGGAGGGGAGGCTGTGCCTGCTGGTGACGGCGAGGGGTGTGAACGACGACGGCGACGAGGAGCAGGTGATGGAGGTCTGGGAGTTGGCCTGCTACGTGTCCGAGAGGTGGAAGAAGAAGACGGCGGTGAGCTTGAAAAGCCTCCACGCGCAGGGACGCCGCAGCACCATGCTCAGAGATCTCTGCTCCCATGATGTCGCATTCTTGGATGGCTTGTACAGAGTGATGTGGTAAGCGACCTATATACAACTCGCACGTGAAAGATCCATGCATTTTACGGCTTTTGCATCCATATGACGAAACACGCACCTTGTGTTTGGTGGTGACACAGGTACGATTTTGGGACGGGCAAGATGACTGAAGTTCAAGTGAACCACAAGTTTGTGCAAGAAGTTTTCAAGTTCGAATCAGACCTCGTCCCTTGCGACATTGGTAGACCAACACGCCGGCCCCCAGCTCAAACGCCATGTCTTGATGACGCCGACAAATTCAATTAGCATCCTGCTGTTCTTATTATTGTAGACAGCCATTTTATTGTTAGCTGTGTTTCCATTTTCTTAGAATATGCAACTTTTTTTTTTTTTGCGATGGCCCATTTCTTCTTGTTGAACTTGAGCATGAAGGATTTCCATGTTTATTACGATCAAATGGGCCGGTGTAGTTTCGATGGAGTACCGTTCTAAACAACAAGAACCACCCCTACCACCACTGTTCGCTGCCGTGTCAGAGGAATGAGCAATCACATAGGAGAAGGCCAATGTGGGGCTAGCCCCCCTATTGACCGACCATTTCGATTTGGGTGTTCCTTTTTTTTTTTAGATAATTGCGTGTGTGAGCATGTTTTGAACTCTAATAACTAATTTGACCTCGCTTTTTCAATTTTGCTTATTTGACTTTGCTTTTTGACTGCGAATAGCCAATTTGTTTTAAAACTTTGCTTATTTGACATTTCTTTTTCTGCAAATGAGAGTCAAATTGGCTTATTTAAAGTACAAAATCAGACTCAAATAAGCAAAGTAAAAAAAACAAGGTTAAAATGGCTATTAGCCTTTTAAAAGATGGACAAAAAAGCAAATACCCCCTTTTTTACATGGATTTATAATTGCATCTCACAGCTGCAATTACCATTTTTAGCGTGAATGTTCTCTTGCAATTTCTGTCACAGAAAGTCATAAATTCGTCGAAAATTATTGATTGCACCATATTGGAATTTTCAGTCAAAATTTTATCAGATGATAAAAAAGAAGAAAACCCCACTTAGCTAGAATCAGCGTGTTTCTTCTTCTCTCCCAAGCAAGGAGTGAGACAACCATAGCGAAAACAAAGGTCCCGCGGCCTGAACCTGAAGCAAAAGAAGGCCACCACCGGAACAGTGTAACCCCTCGTCCTCGCCGCCGGCAGCACCTACGTCTGGATGGCTCGCTACGACCGTGCGATCACCGTCTTCTCCCCGGACGGCCACCTCTTTCAGGTGGAGTACGCCCTCGAGGCCGTGCGCAAGGGCAACGCCGCCGTCGGCGTCCGAGGCACCGACACCGTCGTCCTCGGCGTCGAGAAGAAATCCACCCCCAAGCTCCAGGACTCCAGGTAATCCCTCCCTCCCCTTCCCTCAGATCTCGCGATCCCCGCCCGCCCGGCGTCTCAATCTAATCCTGCCCCCCCACCACAAAAAAAAAATCCTCCTCCTCCTCAGGTCCGTGCGCAAGATCGCGAGGCTCGACACCCACATCGCGCTGGCGTGCGCGGGGCTCAAGGCGGACGCGCGCGTCCTCATCAACCGGGCGCGGGTCGAGTGCCAGAGCCACCGCCTCACCGTCGAGGACCCCGTCACCGTCGAGTACATCACGCGGTACATCGCCGGGCTGCAGCAGAAGTACACGCAGAGCGGAGGGGTGCGCCCCTTCGGCCTCTCCACGCTCATCGTCGGCTTCGACCCGTACACCGAGAAGCCAGCGCTGTACCAGACCGACCCCTCGGGTACCTTCTCGGCGTGGAAGGCAAACGCGACAGGCCGCAACTCTAACTCCATGCGCGAGTTCCTCGAGAAGAATTACAAGGAGACGTCTGGCAAGGAGACCATCAAGCTTGCGATCCGGGCGCTCCTTGAGGTATACACCTTGCACACTGAATTATCACCTATCTCCCTAGCTAGATTTATACTAGTATACTGGAACAGTGAATAATAGTAGAAAAATTGAGATAGATTTTAGTTTTAGGTGTGCCAGTTGGGAGTAATTTGTTAAATTTGTATTACTACTGATATAATTTGTCTGTCAACTGGTGATCTGAATAATGTACCTACTGTCAAAGGTTCTTAGAACTAAGCTGACATTACCCAATAAGAAGCTGTCAAGGGTCCCCCCTCCCCCTTCGATCTGGAATTTTCTTTTACAGTGAGCTCTAATGTTGTTTTCATCTGTATCCAGTATTTTATCACGCAAATGTATAGCATGGCTCCAAAAGTTTTACCTGCTAACGGTCTTCTTACTTATTTTTCATTGCCATTGTTAAAACTAGGCTTTGCCCTGTCCATTCTCCACTTTTTCTTTAGTTTCTATAAAGCTTGGTGTCATAGTATGTAAATTTCTGGTTAACAATTTGGGAAAATATGAATATGCAACTCAAAACATGTTTTGGAGGGTTATATTTGTCTGTCTCATATCTTAAGTGAGTTTTGCATGTGCCAAGGAGCATAACATCGAGTTTCATCCCTTCTTTTTGTGTCGCTATGTCTTTTTTTTAATGTTTATGTGTGCATAACTTAATTTTTTTTGTCGTGGTTATGACTTTGTACACCCTCTATGAAGTTCAATGTTTTCTCCCTCTTTGTGCTCCTTAGTAAGTTTTTACCTTGCCACCGATAATGTCCATTGATAATTTTGGCAATTTATCTTAATGGGATTACTAGAATTGTACAAAGGCGCCACTTTTCCCTTCATCACACTGTGGCACATGTTACTTAAACCTTAAGTCCTCTTATATTCTTATATTTGTTTATGGCATTGATGGGCTATCGATTTGTCTAGGTTGTTGAGAGTGGCGGCAAGAACATAGAGATTGCAGTGATGACACACAAGGATGGTCTTCGCGAGCTCGAAGAATCTGAAATTGATGAATATGTCGCCGAGATTGAAGCAGAGAAGGCTGCTGCCGAGGCTGCAAAGAAGGGTGCGGCAAAAGAGACCTGATTCAGCATGAAGATTTAGCTTATTCTCACCTGTTCTACAGGATGTATTTTACCTTGCTTTTAGAGGAATGCCTGGTTGTTTGTACGGAATGGATGTTTATTCTTAATAACCTGTTTGGATACTTACATGGCATGCCCCAATGGCAATGACTTCCTGAACTGTTGGAGATCAAATGTAGACAAACGTAGCATAATGCTGTCAACCCTGGTTCACTTATTGGGTTCAAGGATTGCTGTGTTACTCTGAACTGTGAAAACGCCATGCTTATAGATGACCGAGTTATCTTTGAATCTTTGATTAATGTTATCTCGCATTGGTTAACTTATTGGGTTCCAGGTTAAGGCAACATTATACGTATACAATTTGCAAATTTGCACGGTGAAGCTGTACAATCGTCATGAAAGGGGAAATTGTTCAGGAATTTCAGAGTAAAACATAGAGGATTCAGGAAAATTTCAGCAACGGGCCCAAAGGTGCACCTTGCTATGAAAGGGTGTGCAGCCCAACTGATAAAGTACGGCCCGTTAAGGCCCTTAAACCTAGACGAAGAATGAACAGGACAGCGCCGTCGACTGCTCTCCTCGGCCTCGCATCTCTCTACCCCTGCCGCCTTCTCCACCTTCTCCGACCACCGTTCAGCCTCTCATAATGGCTGGGGCCCCGCCGGCCTTCACAGGCAATCTGAAGGTGAGGTCTTTTGCGTATTTGTGATCTGTATTCTAATTCCAGCGCTAGAAGCGCAAGATCTACCCAGTATGGGTTTCCTCCGGCGGTGAGGAATGGTTCCACCCAGGTAACCGCAAATTTTCTCTAGCAGAGCTTTCCTTCCCATTGTCACGGCCGTAGTTCCTTCAGCCACACCCCTTTATTTATCCCTTGGGATGCCACAAACTCTATCGTCGGAGCGCGGTCCTGGCCTCCGTGCCATTGCCACGCTGGTGACTACGCTGCGTTGCCGCTCATGACCCATGCCAGAATTTGCCCCAGTTTGGTGCTCCCATGATCTCTATCCGATGCCATGCGTTTTCGATGGCTCTCTTCACATGAAAAATGGAATGTTTCTGCGACTGAAATACGGAGTACCAAACTAACCTACATCTTGTTTATAAACCTGCTTTACCTCGACGCCAGAAATTAGTAGTGACACTTGTTTACTTTTTGGAATGTGCAGAAAGCACTTGCAGGCCTAAGAAGGATCAACTTAGAAGGGCTGCGATGGCGTGTATTCGATGCAAAGGGCCAGGTTAGTATTCTTATGATGGTTTCAGTTATAATGATGAACTCATCTTTAAAAGTTTTTGTGGTAAACTCCTTTGTTGTGATAGGTGCTTGGACGGTTGGCATCACAAATAGCTGTTGTGCTTCAAGGCAAGGATAAACCAACCTATGCACCACATGTGGAAAATGGAGACATGTGCGTTGTGCTCAATGCAAAGGACATAAGTGTTACTGGAAGAAAAATGACTGATAAGATTTACTACTGGCATACTGGGTTAGTAAATCCCTGCATAAATCGTCACATGATTTGTATTCAGAGCTATTATTAACTTCCTCTAGCCATATGCTTGCCCCCAAACAGGTATATTGGGCATCTGAAGGAAAGAAGGCTGAAGGACCAGATGGAAAGAGATCCAACTGAAGTGATTCGCAAAGCTGTCCTGCGCATGCTTCCCCGCAATAGACTGCGTGATGTAAGTGAAACTTCATTACTTTTTTTATACCCCAACCTAGGATCATACACGAGCTGAATTTTTTAGTGTGAATATATGCCTGTTAATGTGCTTTAGATGCTGTTATTACCGTTTTAATGGTTAATGCATGGATCATCATTCTGGTTGGTGGTGGCATATTGCAGGAGTCTGTCCCGTTCATCTTGCAGTGCTAAACAAGTGATGATCGTAATTTCTTATCCCTCATTAAGCCATGACATTGTAGTTTATAAGCAAAATGCATGTTTCTTTTATTTATTGAGCCAGTGACTGCTAGTGAAGTGATTGATTGTCCCTTGTCTGTACTATGTCACTACTGGGTTATAAAGTTTATGCCACGGTGTAACCACAGCTAAAATGGAATATGGATTTCATATGAAGATGTAATATTCTGTACCGATGATCTTTATATATCAGAATGTTTACTTTTTCTTATGATTTTTCTATTCAATACACATTATGATCCTCCAGGATCGGGATCGCAAACTGAGGATATTTTCTGGAAGCGAGCACCCGTTTCATGATCGCCCTCTTGAGCCTTTTGTGATGCCACCAAGGCAAGTACGCGAGATGCGCCCCCGTGCAAGGCGTGCACTGATAAGGGCCCAGAAAAAAGAGCAGGCAAACAGGGGAGCCGACAAGGATGATGAAGAGGATAAGACGGCCAAAGCTGAGGTCACGGCGTAGGCGCCTTTCGATGTGCGTGTTGCATAATGCAGATGTACGAGATGCTCTTTTTGGAGTATCTTGGTAACTTTGACGCGTAGCCGGTTGATTTGAATTGGCTGTAGAACCTGCAAACAGGGAAAAAAAATGTTCTGAATTTCTCTTGCATCTTATTACGGCTAGTAATTGAAACCTTGCGTCTTGCCTCTGTTTTCCTCAGAGGGAAGACCCATCAGAGTGCGCTGGACCCGTATCCGACCCGTATGCGGCTCCATCTCTCAGATTTATTTTTCTCATCACGGATTTATTGTTGCCAAATAATGCAGTTGGGTAGTCCAATTGAATTGATAAATAATCATGTTACCACCAACAACCTGCCGTTTTGTAGCAGAATCAACGGAAAGGTGTCCTTTTCATTTTACACATTTAACATTTTTTTTAATAAGCCAGTATTATGTAAACATTGATTCAAACTGAACAGGTCCTGAATAGCACAATGCAACATGACAAGTAAAAGCAGTCTGCTGATGAAACTTTATTCCTTATTCGAAGCAGATGTTTGAAATACAATGAGGTACAAGTTACACAGACTGCAAGCATCTTCAGTAGTAGCCTACGCTGCGGCACATATAATTGTCACTGAAATATTCATGACTCAAGAAAACTGTGAACGTGATAGGTATGTGCGCAAGAATTTCAATAATTTTCTGTGATAATGCTGATGTACCTCATTGCAACGATTCTTTTATTTGATATTTGATACTAAGTGAATCCATATGATGAAGAACCTACCAATCTACTTGGTCTTCCTGGAAGCCTCATATAAGTAGCCCAATATAACTATCCCTGCAGCAACTGCTACCCCAAAGGCACTCTGTGCAAGTAGAGCACCGCTTGTAAGATCTGGTTTTGCAGGGCCACTACCGTGAGGAGCGAAGCCAAGCTCAGATAGTTTCTTGTGTGACTCAGCGTAGTCTTTGAAGAAGGCATCTTCATCCTGCATTTGGAGGAAGACATCATTATGAATAAGTGGGTTTGATCCTTGTAGGAACCAAGGATAACACTCTAAAGATCAGTTGCACTGCAGAAGGGAATATCAGCCCTGGCGCACAGCTCTCTGGATAGGAAGTCACTGATCCAGGATAAATCATGCATACCTTTGCATAAAGCTCTACATAGCGCCTAAATTCAGGATCTGTCAACAGTGCCTTATCAGTAGGGAGCTGTAATAGCCCTTCAGATTCCCCCTTCAACAGTTCACTGCAATGGTGTAAGAAATTAATTTACACTTGCAATGAGAAATGTACCCTCCAGAATCAGAACAAATTCTGCCTTTGTGTTCAACTTACAGAAAGTATGAGTTATCAAACTTAAGAGGCTCCTGTGTCCAGGCGCCTTCGAATCCAGACCTCTCAGGGTGAGCCTTTCCCTGAAAGAACAAGAAAACGTATTAAAAGAATGAGCTAATCAACAAATCAGGACAGTAGATAATACAAGAATATACCAGAGTGTGGCCTCCAGATAAAGCTACAATATCTTTGTCGTTTAAACCCATCCGATAAAAGATGTCCCTCAGATGCGGTGCACCTATTCATGAGTAGATGTGGAAAAACCAAAAGACGTACATCAGCAATTAGCAACAGAAATAATTAAATAATACATGGAATAATATGCATAGAACACCAAAATAAAAATAACAGAGCTGAGTCCTCACACCTAATAAAATACAAGTTATATGGAGAAAGAAAATAGCATGTCCTGAATGGAAAATGATATTTATGTTGCTCATCATTTCACGTCAAGGGAAATATGCAGCTAACATGGAACCCATAAAAATGATACAGTTTCAAGCCGCAAAAGCAAGTGCTCCCTCTATCCCCTTCCTCACACACATGCAAGCAAGCGCAAGTATACACCTCATAATTTTCTGAAAAATATATTCCAATGACAAAAAAATCCACAAAACATATGAACAAAGGAAAAAGTAGGATCAGACAACCATGTTCCACCATCAAGTGGGCTCTTTTAAAAATCCCAAATGCACAGGGCAGGCCATGAACATGAGAAATGCAGATAAATCTCAATATTTCACTAGATTAACACCTACATTTGACAAAGTTTCCAAAACAAAAGATGAAAACATGGACTACCTTTTTTAGCATCTGGTAGACGACCTTCCTGGGGGCATACTGATGAATCCTGATTCATGTCAAGCAGTTAAACAGTGAGCATCAGAAAATATGCACTCATTTAAAATTTATACAGAATGGTATTTCGCATACACGTCTGCCAGGAACGAACTCAATGGTTGGCCCTCCAGTCACTTCAACTGCAACCACTCCAGCAAGCTGTCAGAAAATTCTAGCACTTTAGTATCTATATTGAATAGATTTATACCATCACACCATTACTTTTAATAGTCAATACGGTACCAGATTACCTGGTAAAGGTCTGCGTATGTTACCCTTGGATTCTTTGCTTTGATAGGCTCTAATAGAATGCAAACAACAGTCAGATAAGGAACAATAATGAATTTATTTTAATTCAAAAGTGAATAATGAAAAAAAATATAACAATGAGAAGGCAAAACAAAAAAAGCTAAATCAAAATTATTCTTCTTAAAGTATGACTTACACATAAAGTAGCTCTAAGACACCTCCCTATATTACACAAGGACTTCTCGAATAAGCAATCATTGACACAAGTCAATCCTGTAACCACGTGACTGGCATAGAACTACAAATCCATAGATTTAAGGGAATATGTAATCTCTAGTTCTCCCAGCTTATTGTCCCAAAAATGTTTTACATGAAAATTCTGATATTATATTTTATCTCTGATTTAAAGATGATGACAGAAGCCCACAAAGCACGACCAAGGGGAAAAAAAAATCAGCTTCCAAAGTTGAACTGTGCATGATGAATGATGATAATTGCTTTGAAGTCGTCAGATACACAGCTCAAACTTTATTTAAGGTAAGATGTTAAGACTCGTAAGGAACAAATAATATTGCCTAAGCAAGAGAGCATAACTAATATGCATACCAAGGAGATCCATAGCGATCTTTAAACCAGCATTTGCACCATGGTTGTACTCTTCCTCGAACCTAATAGAGCCATTTGCGCCACCGGTTTTGGTTTTCACGTCGTAAGTTCCAGCATCATGCCACCTGCAAGTGAAAGCAACAGGGCCGAGTCCCGGGTATCAACGAGAGCAACAGACTGATCAGTGATAAGAGGCAAGCACGAGTAGAGAAAACCCAAGCGGTAGCAGGGGAGTAACAACACACTAGAGCAGGTGAGCCGTGAGCGAAGGGCGTACGCGAGGCGGAGCATGATGGGGGCGCATCCCTTGACGGAGACGAGGGCGCGGAGTTCGCGGCGCGCCTTGTCGACCTGGCGCAAGTACTCGGCGTCCACAACCGGCGCCGCCATCGTCGGGAAGAAGCCCTGGAGAGTGGAGACCGGAGTGCGCTGATGAGGCGTGCGTGCGAACTGCGAAGACTACCGGAGAGGCGGAGTCGTCAAGGAAGACAGCGGGAGCGACTGGACTCGGATCACCGGCGCGAACCAACCAACCAACCGCTCCGGAGCGTCGCGACGTGGGACCCACAAACTAGTCCTGGTCGTGGCCGAAGTCCGTTGGCCTAGTTACACAGTTGGGCCATTTTTTTTAGAATCACAGTTGGGCCATTTTTTTTAGAATCACAGTTGGGCCATTTATTTATAAGCGCATGTGCATGGCGTGAACTTAGGATGTGGGCACGGTACCAAGATGATCCAGACGGTGAAGCGCGACAACATCTGTACGTTCATCTCGGAGAACAACCCGGCGCGCATCCGGTCGTGGGAGCGCAGGGACAGCCGGATCACGGCGGTGGCCGGCGACCTGAAGCCGCCCGCGGTGCTCCGCGGCCCGCCCAGGAAGACCATCCAGCACGCTCGCCGTCCAGGCCAAGTGCTCCAAGCGGCCGACCAGCGCCGCCGCGCGATAATTCCGATCCATCCCTCAGCGTCAGCTCCCTTCTCTCTTCTTTCTTACGCGTTGTGATCATCATATTTCCGACGCTGTACCATGTGTACTGTAGGAATAGACTGTTTAATTGGCCCAGCAAACACGTGCATCCATTAATTTGGTGAGCAGTAATCATACAATGATCGTGGACACGTGCCTAGTGCACTGACATTCATATTGATAGTGTAGTGACTTTTCCTATCTTGGAGTTCAATAGGCACGTTCCATTGTCCAGATTTGCTTTAAGGGCCCTTTGGCGCGGCTTACCCCAGCTCCTAGCTTATACACTGTAGCATACTGCAGCTACAGTGCGTACATCGAAAAAAGCTCTGAAAACGTGACTTATTCGGCTCGAATATGGTTTATATAAACAGTATTTTTACTGTATTTATAATGCATAAATAACAATATAAGCTGACAGAGAAAAGCTTTGACACACCCTAAATAGGCCGGTGCAATGTCGATTTTGCCGGTGCACCAGTGTAACATTTACGGGGATATGATGATCCTACGGTGTCCAGTTATTTTTACATTTAACAAATTGACAGAACAACCCACCGGTCAAATTGTACTATAGTACGTATTTCTAACAGTAAGCCAGGTCTGTATTTTGTCAATCTTACTTGCTTTTTGTTGTAAAGAGGGTGCAATTTGCGGATGACGTGAGGGACTCCGAGTAGGGAGGTTTTGCAACATCACTTCCGATTAAACCCCACACAAGCCACGCGTCTGATGCAACGCTACCTGATCGAACAGAACAGGGGATGGCCACCGCTCGATTCCATAAGCACCGAGCCCAAAAAATACACATGAAACCTCATCTAACCTTGACAGAATATCACCGACAGCACTTTCAACAGGTTAAATTTACGACACTGGAAGCTAGCTGGGCTTCTTATCAATCAACAACAGCCAAACAGATGAGAATCAAAAGCATGTCCTACGCACCGCTGAAGAACTCGATCAATTTCTAGCACTTGTGCTATGTCCTCATGTTCTTCTTCTGGAAATAAATTATACAACAATATGCACCTCAGCAGCAAAATACTACAGCATGGTAATGTTCAACAGCATAAATAACTTGCTATTATTAAGACAGGGACCACGGTCCAGAGAAAATCCTCAAGAGATCAGAGCATGAACCCATATTAGGGAAGAGCCGCAGGACAAGGACTTCCAGAGCTTCCTAGCTCTCAGAAACAAGCTTGTCGATGAGTTCAGCAGCATCTTCAACAGTTGCGATTGTCTGTGCACTTGACTCTTCCACACTGATCTCGAACTCCTCCTCAAGCCCCATCACGATCTCGACCTGCAATGAATCAGAAGAAATTTCAGAACAGCGTTGGAAAAAGATTTGAAAGAAAGTGAGTTATACATATGCATAATTTACGATTCTAAGCAAACCATTTGTTCCTGCAACAACAATCAAAATTCAAGCATGCACTGATGATAAAACAGCATACCCATATCCATCATAGTTTATCTTAAAGTCTTTGAACAATAAGAAGCAAAGCATTATTCCAACACAGTACTATGAACAATGGAGCCAAGTGTTGTACTCCCTCCAGTGTGTGCTCATTTACTTGACGCTTAGGGCAGCAGATTTTGTTCAGTCTTCTGATATTATTCAGATATTCCAAAAGTCGAGCAAATAAGTTGGAGCGTATTAAAAAAAATCTCACCGGTAGTATATACAGGAAAAAGAAGGAATTGCATCCCCTTCATAACCACACCATAATTTCTCAGGGAGATAAAAGGAAAATCCAGTTAGCAAGAAAAAGATTTTGGCACATTTGTGTTTGAAAATCTTGACAAATAATTTAACTCTTTAGGAAACTTGCAGCCATTTACCCCATTAAAGCAACATGCTCATGATTAGAAACAATTTATATATGATAGATGAAAAGTATGGATGGAAGGACTACCGTATCCAGTGAATCAGCACCAAGCTCAGAGAACTTAGAAGCACCAGAAACTTCTGCGCCATCAGCAAGAGCAAGCTGCTTCTTCACAATGTCACAAACCTTGTCCACTGTTTCTTTTTTGGCCTGCCAAAGTGCATGTTACAAAAGATTACAGAATATTCTTTCAAATTATTAGTAAGAGAACGCTTATCGCTAAACTAGATACCAGGCTGTACAATATCAAAAGTAGAACAGAAGAAAATAGAAGTTCTTGTGTGTTGCAGAGAAAATTTTGTGCTAATAGTGCAGTCATCAACACAAGGGGAAAACATATATTTAAAATGAATATAAAACTTCAGTAACTCGCTGCTGTATACCCATTAGAACGTTGAAGTTGCACTGAAACAGTAGATTTAGTTATGTTGCAGGACAAACAACATTTGAGATGTACTGTGCCAAGGGAAAGGAAACTCACAGCGCAGGAAACAGCGAATCTGATGGGCACCGGCTGCAGGCGGAGGAATGCATTACCCTTCCTTGCAGGCGCGAAGGTGAGTGAGTTCGTGTTGGTTGCCTGCAATGAAAGGCACAAACTCCTTAGAACAACTAGATGTGCAGCAGATCCTCCCAGTTCCACTTTTGAAACGGCTCGGTAAAGTTTCAGTCAGATGCGCGAAAAAGCTGCTTTCCAGGTCCATGAATCACAGGAACACGGCAGCGAGCCGCGAGCGCGCGGCGGACAGATCGATCCAACCGGCGTTTCAACCTATGCTTATTTCTGAAAGGGTGGGATTACCTTGACGGGCCTGGCGAAGGAGATGGCGGATCCGGCGAGGGAGGCCATGGGGGCGTACGGGAAGAGGAAGGCGGCGAGCACGAAGAGCGTGACAGGGACGGGAAGAGAAGGTGGCTGGCTGCCGGTGCGGGTAGGTTGGGCTCTCTGCCGCAGGCCAAGGTTTTATTTATAGGCGGATTGGAGCAGAGGGCATCGGGCGTATCGATAAAAGCTTGGTGGCCCCATGTTGCAGGCCGCGGGTGGCGGTAGGACCCGACGGGATCCACAAGAGGAGAAGATTCTTCCGTCTCGCCGAAGAGGAATGGGGCCCGTAAACCACGAACGGAAGTCCTCCATTTTGATATTTTTATTTTTAAAATTAATATTTGATCATTTATTTTATTTAAAAAATTAAGAAAATAAAAAATAAACAAGTCAAGTTTAAAATATTTATAACAATGAATTATTTTATAATAAAATAAATAATATTTTCATAAAATTTTTAAATAAAACGAGTTATCAAACATAGATGTTTGAAAATTTAAAAAGATACTTTGAGACAAGAAAATTCCGTCCTGTTGCTGTACTGGCCCATCACCTACTGCTATTAAATAAACCGAACCTGCTAGGAGTTGATTAGCAGCAATATGCACAAGAGAAACAATGCAATCTGTTCTTCCTCGTTCGACACCAAATATTTAGGAACACCAATAAAAAAAATATTTACAAACGATGCACACCGTCTCCTTCTCGATCTGGCTATGCCGTCGATCCACGTGCGTGTATTGTATATAAACCGCGACCTGGCCTGATCCGGCCGGCTCTTCTCTTCCATTCCACGCTGACGCTTTTTAGACGTACCATCTACTCACTTGGTTCATTTTTATAAGTCATTCTAGCTTTAACACGAGAATTAAAAAAATAAAAAATATGATACACAGAAAATGAAAAAAAAATATAGATTTATTGAAAAGAGAAAAAATATATTAAAAAGAGATAAAGATGTATTGAAAAGTGAAAATGATATATATTAAAATATAAATTTTAAATGCTAAAATAACTTATATTTGTGAACGGAGGAGCAGATCATTTCTCTTGCAAACACCCAGATCATCAGAAGGGACCTATTAACCAACCACGGGAGATCGACCGGTCATGTCCTCCGCGGCGGCACTGGCCGGGCGCGGAGCTCGCGAGCGAGCTAGGAGATCACGCCGGACGACATGGCGGTGGCGGCCCGGCCAGAGCGGCGGTGGGGAGGCTGACGCGTGCTCGTCTTCGTCGCTGCACAAACTAGCCTGAGTGTGTATAGTATGCAAAGATCGGGGGTGGCGCAGTGTTCGCTTGCGTTCAAATTTGAAACAAACATGCACGCGCATCCATAATGTACAGTGCACACCTTTGGCGAATTGACGCCCACGAGGCACGTCTAATTTTGTTGTCAACTTCGAACAGAATTAAGCCATGCAAACACGGCAAATGACGTATAGGTATACTAACCTAGCTTCGTTTGCAAGTAACTACTAGCATTTGTTTCCACCAACAGAATTCATCAGCGTTCCTTGGATATCGTAGACCGTGTATTAATTTGTCATGTTACTATACTGCACTTATTAAAAGACTAAACACAGAGAGAGTGCGAGTCTGGAACAGTACACGACCAGAGGAGGCTCCTGAAAGGAGTAATATCAATCGCAAATTGAATAATTGCGAACGAGTTCCTGGATTGGCGGCTGGATATGTACCAAGTGACGGAGCGAACGTACGTAGCAATATACATATGCGTGGATCACATCATATAGCAAGCAGAGCAGAGCTCCTACAAGAAAAAAACCTTCGATTCTCAAATTACTATCGTCAGCACAACAATTTTCATTTAAATTTAAACTAAAATTTTTATTCTAATGCTAATAACTTAAAGAGAGAGAGAGACAGAGTGGGTATATGTACACTGGATTGTCACTATACCCTCTTAACCACGCGAGCTGCATCAAATCTGCATGGAGCTACTAGGAACTTTGACTTGTCGGCGCAGCAGGGAGTCTTGTCTACGCGTAACCCGAGGGGCGGGCGGCTGCGCCGCGCACCACAGGAAGTGCGCCGTGAGGCTCCTCAGCTTATCTCCGCACAAAAAAGACGAATTCCATACAAATCCTTCCTTCCTTCCTCCCTCGCGCCGGTTTCCCGCAAACCCCCTGGATGTTTGCGGAAATGAGATAAACTTGCACCATTCGATTAATTATTATCGCAAGGAGGACCCGCAGGTCTATTCGAATTCTCTCTCGCACACGGGATTCTCCGCACGACACCACCCTGGGCAGCGACCGTCGATGGATATCCATTCGACCCGCCCACCCAACCGGTTTCCTTAACAGTGCGTTTAATTAGCTAGTTGTTTTTCAATAAGCCCCTCTACTTCCCCTATTTTCTCGATCAAGACACGGAACCAGTACCTGGGTCGGTTTCACACACGGCAACCAAATTGCCAATTTAGCCTTTAAGCCCCTTCGTTTGCTTCGCTTCCCAAACGAACGAAAAAAAGAAAGCGGAGAGAACCAGCGCCCACGAAATTCACCGGCGGAGCCAGAGCGCCAGACCGACCTCAGCGATCGAATCACCCGTCCACGTACCCACCAGAGCGAGAGAGCGACACACCGCGATGGCAGCGGAGGAGGCGAGCACCCACGCGCCGGCGGGGAGATTCCGCCGGCCGTCGTCCCCGTCGCGGTTCACGGCGCTGGAGCTGGCCGCGGCGGAGCACCTCATCCACCTCAGCGAGAGCAGCTCCTCCGCCACCGCCACCGCTGCCTTCGGCCCGGCCTCCGTCGGTTCCGCGGCGTCGTCCTCCTCGTGCCCGCCCTCCGTCAACGCGCCCGCGGTCCCGCGCGGCGGTGGACTGGCGGCGCTCGCGGCGGCCAACGAGGAGGATGACGAGGACGAGCAGGAGGTGGGAGGGCGGCGCAGGCGGAACAAGCGGTACCGCCTGGTGGAGGAGATCTAAGCGGCAACGGAGCCGAAGTTGAAGCAGACGCCCGTCGGGGTGCGCAGCGGAAGGAGGGAGAAGGACAGGCCCAAGCTGACGGCCGCGGCCGGGAAGGAGGCGAGGAAGGAGCGATCGATCGAGAGGGTGAGTCTGTGGATGGTCAGCAGGGACTAGCTTGGTTAATTTAGGCTATGATCGATCGCATCAGGAGCTTGGCGTGTCGATCGATTTATCTAGAAACTGATCGAACGGAGTGCAAGCCTACAGCGCTGCATCAATATTATCAGCATGTAAGGTTCATGGATGCATGTTTTAGTATGCATGCCGCTGTATGTTCCTCGCTGAATCATTTCTCGAGTTGTTCTTATGCTGCTTGTAGCTCTCCATGGATGCTTGTTTTAAGTTTGATCACTTGCTTACGCTGTCCCTCTTATGCTGCAAGATTTCTGTATGTGTACGTGCAAGCTAGGCTACTGGAAGGATCCCTGCAACTAATAATTAGCTGATGATGAGATGATCGTTGCCTGTATCAGCTACTGTAGCTTGTGGAATGTATATATGCATGGAAACATTTGAGTCCACGGCCTGCTCGAAATTGGAACGTGAATGAGCTGGGCAATCAACCGGAAGGAAATCGATCAGCTGGAACGTAGAAGAGTAGTGGTTTATGCAAGGCGAAATGCATGCGCTATTCTTTTCCCATGCTGTGCACTAGCAAAGCCAGGTTCAAGCTCTCTGGTGCCCATGTGCTAGGGTGTAAAATGATTTTTTTTTTTTGGTAATATTGTTTAGAAAAATTAAAATTATTTAAAAATTATGCATTTAGAAAGGTGTGCACCAAGATATTCTCCAATCTAACTTCACCACTGATGCTGTGTAACACTAAACTGCATTGGCAGTCGAATACTCAAATACACAATGTTTACGAGGATCTATAGGGAGTACGTAAATTTTAAGAGTTTGTTGATATCTCATCATCAATTAAAAGAACAAAGCTACTGTTCGTATATACTACGACCGTAATCTTTTTGGGATAGGAAGGTAGCGCGGGAAGCAAGCAAAGCGAGACAGCTCTTGAAACTTTCCGCGGTCGAAGCAGGACGGCTCGTTCAAAACCGCCGTCCCGGAGGCTGAAGAGCCTAGCCCGTTCTCAAGTCTTCTGCACCAGGCGCACGCATGGGCCGCCTTCATGCTACGGCGTGCGAGCAATCCACCATCCTGTTCGCTGTCGAATCGCGCGGCTGGACGAAAAAAAAAATAATAATAAAAAGTTAAATGGAGATGCGGGGAATCGATCCCCGTGCCTCTCGCATGCTAAGCAAGCGTTCTACCATCTGATCTAGTACATCCCAAGGTGCTCATGCCACTCTATTTTTTTATATTAATATTGATAGCTCTTCCCAGGCAGAAGAAATCACCCAGTCATTGCCAGGCAGAAATTAGAAGTTTGGATGCAGGAACACTTTATTGTTCATTCAGTTTTGAAAACCAGAAGGAAACAGGAGTAATCTTCACCATCTCACCTACACTTAGCCACAGGATCCAACAGATAGTCAGATACGGTTAAACACACATGATACACCAGCAAGATATAAGCCAATAGGGGACCCAGATAAGCAAGCACCATTTTCCATGGCAACCAAATCCTCATGTCTAAAATATTAGCATTTCATGGATGGGAAAAAGAATCCCTCACAAAACATTTTCAAGTTAATATAAAATTCTGATAAATATAAAAGTACAGCAGATGAAAATCTGCATGGTGCTAATAACACAGCTGAGGAGATGCAGATGAATTGCTGAATGAGGGGCTCCAATCAGTCACATCTCGAAGGTTGGCCAATTCAAAAGTCGTCATCGTCCTCCTCAGCCATATGCTTCGCCAATTCCTCCTCCTGCTGCAGCCTCTCACGGCGCTTCTCAGCACTCTCCTTTTCTTTATGAGAATTTGGAGGGAAGCGCATAGCCTTTATCGCCTCATTATGCATGTTGAGGCAAAAGGCAATTCTGGAATTGAATGCAAGTTGGGGCTCGTTTGTCGAATAGACATCACCAGTTTCTTTCGAGACCATCCACCCATTTGCATGGTCAATGGTGGCATCAATTGCGCCATCTCTTATAGCCTTGGCTACAATGCTCTCCGCATCAGCAACAGGGTCCTTGGAGTCGAGCCTTAGCTTCTTTGCAATGTCAGAGAGTGAGATCCTTGAATATGAAATGCTAATATTGCGAAGCCCAGTCCGAATGACATTATGGCGCAGTCTCACAATCAAATTGCGAGTCCTGTCAGCACTGAACGTGCTTGCAAATTTGTCTGCCACAGACCTGAAAAGCTCCAAATCCCCAACCCTGACAGCCTGCAGAAGAAAATATAAGTATAATGGATCTTGACCTGTCGTATCATAAATACTCGTGATAGTCTGATTACTTACGTTTGTAAGCTCAAAATATGGTGTCAAAGCTTTCTTCATTCCTTTCTGCATGAAGACGGTCCTTTCTGGAATTTCCCCCAAAAGAAGCCTTACCAAGATTGCCCATTTGTTGCACTGAATCCGGAAACCAAGGGCTGATGTGGGTGCCTTCCGAGCAGCTTGCAGGAGGCTTTCTTTAGCATCAGTGTACTCCAACTGAATTGTCCTAATTTTGCCCAAGTAGAACAGATATCGGCAGAACTGCAATTAAAGCAACTGTCAGCATTTTCTTAACCTTCCCTAAATCATCTGAAGAAAGATTCAAACCAAGGCAACCACTAAAGACAGCTTAATTTTCAATAGGGATGATTAACTGATAGAATATCCAAAACTAATGCTGTTGTAGAATAAATAGGTAAGTAGATGAATTTACTTGCTGATTCGAATGAGCTTCAAAACGTGGTGCCTTTGATCTCAGCTTTTCTGCCTGGTCATACAAGTTGTAGTGGAGGTAATTGCGAAGGAGGAGGTTGAGCAGAGTTTCCTACAACCAAGAAAAAAAATGCATTAAACATACACTAGATACAACACAACATCGTGGTCCAAAGCAGGAAATCAGAATTACTTGGCCAAGCTCATCACGGTGCAAAGTTGCCATTCTGTGTAATGCAAGAAGATTTCTGAAAGAAAAACCAGGCAGGGTAAATGGAAACTAAAAATTCCAGGAAACTATTATGGTTGCTTTTGATAGTGAGTTGTGAGCAAGGACATAAGTTGGCTTACCCACGGATTTCAGCAAGGCTGTTGGTAAGTTCATACACATAGGAGTAATAAAAGTACAGTCGAGAAGCCAAAACATCAACAGTTCTCCTGTTCAAGTTCTTCAGACGAGCGATACTTGCATTTGCGCATGCTTTAGCCTTTAAGAGAAGTGGATCACTTCAGATTAATGAACATCAGAGGATTTTTTTTTAAGAGCTGTCTAAGGCGCACCTCATCATATTTCTTTTGATCAATCAGGAAAATCAGAACAAGCAAGTAGCAATAAATTTCAATCTCAGGGAGACCATGCTTGATTGTAATCTGAGATGCCGGAGCCGCAGCATCAACATCCATTTCAGTGTCATCTTCCTGAAACATTCAAATGAACATCAAGAGCATGAATATGATGAATGAAACAAATCTCAGGCTTCTTATTCTTATATACAAAACTTAGTAATTTAACTCGTAGCTAGTGCCTAGTACCAAATCATAAACTATCAAACAAGCAGCAGGGTATGGAAACAAAACATATAGAGCAGCTTTAGATTGACAATGCAAAATAATGACATATCCATTGTGTCTACCAAATTGTGAGCAATTTGTTGTATTTGACATCCTATGCTAGCAATTTACCAAAGCAATAATTACAATAACAAATATCATGGACACTAGACTGTGCCTCTAGGAATGACTTCCAATTCTTCGTAAACATAGAATGAGCATCCAGTAAAGAAAGAGATGATGAACGAAATTTCAAACACATGGTACAGAAAAAATGATAATCTTGAAAGTTAATGCGTGAGATGAAAGCAATAAAAATAACAGCAGCGATGCTCGCTGCTTACTGACATCACATCAATAAACTGATATCCCATTAGTAAGCATAAACATATCCAAGCAATTCAGGATGGCAATTGCAACACTACTCGTGAGATCTAGTTTCTCTACACTAATATTCTGGGGTGATAAGAATACTTTACCTCGGGGAGCAGGGCCGAGAGGCGAGCGTAGGCATCGGAGGACGCGGGCAGCGCAAAGGAGAGGAAGGCGGAGACGTCCCGCGCGGCGAGGCGGCGGCGGAGCGTGACAGTGAGGCGGACGGCGCGGGAGATCCGGCGGACCTCCTTGGACAGGGAGCCGGCCTCGATCAGGGACGCGATCTCCTTCAGATCTGACAGAAGAGACGCGTCAGCCATACCGAATCCAAGGAATTTAGGAGGGAAGCCAGGGTCCGAGGGTCCGGAGCTTACGGTGCAGGGTGGAGACTGCCGGCGCCCCGGCGGCGGCGGGGGGAGGAGCAGCCGGCTGCGTCTCGGTGTCCTTCATCTGCACGTCCGCGGTCATCTTAACGGCTGCGGAGGCGGCGGCGAAGAGGTGAGGAGGTGACGCGTCGTACTGCAGTGCGGTCGCCGGTGAGGCTTTGCTTCAGCTTCAAGAAGGTGGAGGACAGGAGCTGGAGGGGGGCGCTCGGTTCCGCTCGGCTGTGCCTGTGAGCTGCGTGGGCCTTTGGGCCGTATGCTAATTTGAGTTTTTTTGTTAGGCCCATAATTTCATGGGGAGCCATTGACCGTTTCGACGTCTCGGTGCGGAAAGCGAGGTCCGCGTTGAGTGACGTTGTTCTCGGTGGAGAGTGGAGACGTCGTCGAGCTCGAGCGTGTGAGGTGTCCCGCGACCGCGAAGACGAGCGAGTACTGAGCGATCGACGTGAAGATGGCCGGCCCCGCCAGGTTCCACAGCTTCCGGTTCTCGTCCGCCGCGTGCCACAGGAACGCCGACACGCTCCTCCTCCAGGACCTCCACCGCCTTCTGACAGCCGGCGCCTGCCAGCAGCGCCTCCGTCACCGCCATCGCCTCTGTCAATCTGCAGCGATCGTCGCGGCAGCGGCTGGCAGCTGGATCAGGGGATCGTATCGACTGATCAATCAGAACAGGGTGCGAGATGTCCACCTGTTAAGTGGACTTGTCCCTCCCACAAGTTCAATCTGGCGATTAAACAAGAGGAAGGCCATCTCATCTCGTTTATACCGATCCATTGAACGCAAGCACGATTTGTGAGCGGAAGATTTGATAAAAGAATTGCTCCGATGTTTGGACGATCATTTACAGATATTTACATCGATCTCTATCTATACATATCAGCTACGCGAACGCCCTCAAATTGACAAAGGAAAGAATAATATCTAAGGTATTGGGAAAACAATGTCGGTTATGTCATGCCAAGCCGGCCGGCAGGGCAGTCTGTGTCGCGCGCACGTGTGTCGGATCACCCGGCGATTGAGAGAGCGCGACCGCGCGCCGACATAACGGGCAGGACGCTTGCCGCCGCAGCCAAACGTCGATGCACGGCAGGTGGAACGTGTGGCCGCACCCGGGCAAGCTCCTGACCGTCTCGCCGGCCTCCAGGTCCTGCAGGCACACGGCGCAGCCGACGCGCTCCTCGCTTACGTCGCAATTGTCCTCGGTGAAGCGCGTCGCCGAGAGAGCCTCGATGTCGGTTGCCGGCATGCCGGTTATCGTTGCCGCGGCGGCGGACGTGTCGACGAACGTGTCGGCGAGCATCGGCGCCAGCACCTCCCTGAACGGCGAGTTCGCCGCATTCATCTGGCTCTCCACGGCGCTCTGCACGGCGGGGTCGACCTTCTCGCGAACGAGGCGGCCGGTCAGCAGGCTCCAGATCACGTCAAGCTGAAATTAACAGGCAGGATTAATAAGGCTGGAGACGAAGACAAAGCGGTGTTTACCCATTGGCAAAATTTAATCAACTGCCAAAAATAATGAAGCAGATATATTAGTAGCAGTACCACGTAGAGAACGCTCCATATCCCGGACTCGTGGGAGCGCCAGATGGCCATGGACGATTCCACGACCTCCAAGGACACCACCGCGCCGGAAATAGCCCCGACGCCGGCGCCGCGCACCGGGCCGCTCTCCGTCGCCAACCCGATCAGAGCGCCCGTGATGGCCCCGAGGATCGCGCCCACTGCGATGGACATCAATCAACAATATATATGAGTTCCCATTAATTCCACGAATAGACGATCAAGAAGCATGCATGTTACTGACCTGTTGCGAAGACGAAGGTGAGGACGCCGCGAACCACGGCGACGGCCACGCGAGCCGGCAGACGAAGGGCTCTCCTCCTCGTCCTGCTGCTGCTGCCACCGTCGTCCGGCAGCGCCGCCGGCCAGTTCCGGTGCGTGGATGACTCCATGGATTTCTGTGTCGGTACGTATCTGTTGATGCTCGCGGGAGCAGTGAGAAGGGGAAAACCCTGGTCAAACGGAGCTCAATAGGCTATAGCAGAGAATGGATTCCGGTGCGCGTGTGCAAACTTTATGTTATTCAGGTTGAGGAGGAGCAAAGACTATTATATGTGTGTATATATATATATAGGGCTGGAATAGGAAACACGCTTATCTAGTTGAAGACGTTGATGAGTCTCCGGCTGGGACACTCTTCGTCAGCAGATGCACTCGGCTTGCCAGGTTAGCCATGCCCGTTGGCTGCTTTGTGTGTGCTGTGCCACGCAAGCTCACCTGACACGGAGAATGACAGACATGGCGTGGCGGAACGCCGCGTCCATCCACGCGTCTGCGACATGGATGCGGCCGCCACCACACACCAAGCTCCGTGTTGCCGCGCGCGTTAATGCTCGCCACCATCCTGTCACGCGGCTGATGGCAACGGCGGGTGGTTGGCGCCGCGACATGCGGTTCCTTGCGTCGCCCGATCTCTTGACGGCTAAGCTTTCTTCCGCGCCCCTCAACCACCCACGACGGCGACGCCGCCACCGGCCGGCCACCGCGGCGCGCCGCCTGGCGAAAGCGAGTTCCGAAGCCTCTCCTCACCTGCTTCTGCCGCGTGTATATGACGGAAGGGTTCACACATCGACATGCCTTCGATGGCGGGAGCTGACCGAGTGGCTGCGGGTGACAAGTGCTTCCGCAGCGGCTGCAGTTTGATCTGATTCCGCAGTTCATCTGACCATGACTGCTCGTTCCTCTCATTTTTTGAAAAGTGATGAGAATTTGTTTGCTAAGCTTTAATTTCTACTTACATCCGTTCTAAAATATAAACATTTTTAGGTTTACTAATAATATTTAAAAAATTACATAATTTTTAATATAAAAATATAATTTTTATAAAAGCTTATTTCATAATGAATTCAAAAATATAATTTTTATATAATAAAATATTATTAATTATATATTATTAGTAGTCAAAGTAATAAAAGTTTGATTTTAAAACGTAGCAGGAATAACGGAGGAAGTAAGACAGATCTTGAAACTGTTTTGATAAAATATTTCGAAAGTGTTGGAGAATTCTTTCCGGGTACTATTACAAATGTTCCAAATGAAAATGGCAATAGATCTTATACGCTAAAAATCACGGGCAATAGATTATTAATATGTTGACGTGATGAAACATCAAACACGGTAGCGTAAAGAAGTCATACGATCACATGAACAACGCAATGAACAAATTATGGGACCTATTACCAGATGTGACACCATAGAAAAGAATGGTCAGTATCAATTTGCCATTTGGTCTGAGATAAAAAAAATAAACCTGTCAGTTTGACAAAAAATCGTTGGGGTTTATGTGATTTTGCAATTTTACTGTTTAATTAGAAAAGAAAATTCTTTTTCTTTTTCACGAGAAAAGTCAGTCCACATAATTTGATTGATAATACGTGAGTTTTCATTAGAAAAATGCAGAGATAAACAGAGAAAAAAATTGATACGCAACTCAGCTGAGCACGCCTCGCCCCCATGTGCTCGCCGACTGTCTATTCCTGGGACGTCTTCCCGGCCACGGCCACGAAAGTCATGCCCGTCCCTCCAAACAAGGACGGGAATGCCCAAACCGAAGGGAACGCGCGTGCAATCGTGTGCGCTCGCCACAGTACGCCCGGAGCTCAAGTCGAAGCCGTTCTTCATCTGATCCGATTGCCTGAGGAGAGGAAGGGGCCGCCGGAGCCGGAGCAAGGCAGTCGGCTGCCGACGTGCCGGGGCTGCAAATGGGCAGATCATTCAACGTTTGTCAGCAGGAGGACCCCGTGGTCAGCACGCCCATCCCAGGCGTCGCCCTGGACATGCTGTTCCTCATGGCCATCCAGGCGGCTGCTGTCATCGTCCTCGGCAAGTTCTTGCACCTCTTCCTCCGCCGATACAACCAGCCCAGCGCCGTCTCGCAGATCCTCGTACGTAGTATTCACCGACATACTCTTCACCGGAGATCAGATGGGACGATTTGATGCTTCAACCCGTACCTGATTTCAGGCCGGCATTGCTGTGGGGGGCATGGGGCTGCGCAACGCCATCGTGCATGTGGACGTGGACAACGTCGAGGACATGTACGGCGACTACGTCGCCGCAGCGCGCCTCATCTACGTGTTCCTCGTCGGCCTGGAGCTGGACCTCCCGGCGCTGCAGAACGTCACGCGCCGGTGCCTCGCCTTCACCTACGCCATCGTGGCCGCCAACCTGCTGGTCGCGGCGATCGTGTCCAGCGGCCTGTACGGCAGCATGATGCACTCCCCGGTGAAGACGCCCGAGCTGCTCGCCGCCACCCTCATGGTGGCGCTCACCAACACCTCGTCCATCGCCGTCGCGCGGATCGCCAGGGAGCTCAACCTCACGGTGACGGAGAACGGCCGGCTCGTTGTCGCCTCCGCGATCGCCACCAACCTCATCTGCATCGTGGGCGACGGCGTCCTGTCGTCCACCGGGCTGGACAAGGGGAGGACCGAGGACATCTACCGCGGCTCGCCGCAGATCACCAAGGGCTTCCTGGCGCTCGCGGTGGCGTGCGTCGCCGTGTTGCTCGTGCGCCCCGTCGTGACGATCATCAACCAGCGCAACATCGGGCAGCACCACGTGAGGACCCGCGACCTGCTTGTCATGCTCTTGGCGCTCTGGTTCATCAGCAACATCCCGCAGCTTCTTGGCTTCGACGGGCTGCCGACGAGCCTCGCGCTAGGGATGGCGTTCCCAAGGGAAGGCCCCGCCGCACGTTCCATTGCTGACACCCTCGCGCCGCCCGCGAACGGAGTGATCCTGCCGTTCTACTTCGCCACCATCGGGATGAGAATGGACTTTAACTCCATGTCGGGCGCCATCATCGTGCCAGGCATACTCCTGACGCTGCTCGGACTGGTGGGGAAGGCCATCGGCGCCGCGGTCGCCGCGGCGTACCTCAACATCCCGCTGTCCGACGCGCTGCGCTACAGCGTCCTGCTTAACGTAAAGGGCCACGTCGACACCATGAACATGAAGTTCGCTAAATCGGAAGGGGTGTGGGCGGAGCAGGCGCTGTATGCGATGATCATCGGCAACCTGACCAGCACCATCATTGGCGGTCCCGCCGCCGCCGCGGTGTTGCGCAGGGAGAAGGAAGCGTACAGAACCAACCTCCAGGCCATGGAATCGTTGGGCGCGGAGCAGGAGCTGCGCATGCTTGCCTGCGTTCACAGCGCGCACGCCTCGCCCGGCGTGCTCAGCCTGGTCGAGCTCCTGGTGAGCGAGCCGCAAGCGCAGCCCGCCATCCACGTGCTCCACTTCTTCGAGGTCGGCGCCGACCAATCCGCCCGTAAGACGCCATACCATCAGAGAAGGCGGGAGGAAGGTGGGGACGGGGACGACGGTTTTGATGACATAACGCAGGTGAACACGGTGGTCGACGTGTTCTCCCGCGCGACGGGCATATCCTTCCGGCAGATGGACGTCGTGAGGCGCGGCGCGGCCAAGGACGCGCAGGTCGTCTGCCGCCGCGCACAGGAGGCGCACGCCAGCCTGCTGCTTCTCCCCTGCTACAAGGAGCAGCGGTTCGACGGCAAGATGGCGTGCCGGCTGGATGAGCGCCGGCAGCTGAACCACCATGTGCTGGCCTGCGCGCCGTGCTCCGTGGGACTCCTGGTGGACCGCCCCTACCGGAACAGCGGCGCCAGCTTCCAGGTGCCCAGCAGCATCGCCCCGGAGAGCGGCAGGACTCTGCTGCACCCCTGCAGCGATCGGGCGGTGACCCACGTCATCGCCGCCGTGTTCTTCGGCGGGCCGGACGACCGCGAGGCCGTGTCGTTCGGGGCTCGGCTCGCGGAGCACCCGACCATCGGGCTCACGGTGTTCCGGTTCGTGCAGCGCAGCACGTACGACAGCGTGACGTCGTCCTCCTCCAGGGCCGCCGCCGCCGCCGACGACGAGCTGGACCTGCCGTTCCAGGAGGGCGATATGGACGAGCGGTTCCTGTGGAGGTTCTACGAGAACTACGCGTCGAGGGAGCTGGCCATGTACGTGGAGAAGGTGGTGGAGAGCCCCGCGGACGTGGTGGAGACGCTGCAATCGATGGCGGGGATGTTCTCGCTGGTGATCGTGGGGCGGGGAGGCCGGCAGCCGTCGGAGCTGCTGGCCGGGCTGGAGCGGTGGGCGGAGGCGGGCGGGGAGCTGGGGCCCGTGGCGGAGATCCTTGCGTCCATCGAGTCGCTGGAGATGGGCTCCGTGCTCGTCATGCAGCAACACAAGGTCGCGCTCATGCCGTCGTCGTGCCAACAATGACCATCAAAGTTAAACCAGGACAGATAAGACTGTAGAACTTATTACAGAGAACAGTTATCAGTGTAAACTAGTTAGAGATTTCAGGACTAGGCGACCGAATTTGAGTCGTAGATCATGCAGGATTGACCTTTTTATGGTGGACATTTGTAAAATTTCACATTAACCGTTTGCCTGTTTCTACTTTGGTACTCTCTCTGTTTCGTCTCGTTTTATAAGTTGTTTTGGAGTTGGTCTGAGAAATTAAGATTTTTGAAGTTGAGCAGAGAAATTAAGAAAACTAAAAAAAACGAAAATGAGAGAGATAAAGAGAATATGTATCAGAAAGAGAAAAAAATATCTCGAGAAGTAAGAATCACTTATAATTTGAAAAAATTTAAGTAGCCACTTATAATTTGAAACGGATGGAGTAGTATATTAAATTCGGTGTGCTTACCGTAGATCATCAGAAACTGACTGTAACATTTTGGTCTTTTTTGGATTTTTGAAATGGAGATTTTTAATTTTCTATATATTTTTCCGATGAAATTAAACTGATTACTGTGTAAATTCTATGAAATTCGTGCATTCTAAATAAGCCTTTACCATTTGAAATAGGAGTAGCTATGAAGAAGAATGGTGGCCGTTGCATGCAATCTCGAATTTTGAATATAGGCCTTTTTGGAACGCAATATTTTTTTATTTTATGCATTTTTCTCATGAAATTGAATTGTTTCACATAAAAATTCTATGCGATTCCCTTTTAAATGGAGCTATGGTTTTGTAATCTGACGAGGAAAACAATATAAACAGGCTCAACTGGGCCCATCGAGCTGGATAAAACGCAGGCCGAGCAGCAGGCCCGTTGAATTCGTGCGGCCCGGTCCGTGCCGCTGCTGCAATAGCAAGTGAACCGCTGTTGCCTCGCGGAGCGCCGGAGGGGCGGACAAAGCGACACACGCACTGGTGCTCAGCGCGCGGCGAAGGAGCGGGGATTACGGAAGCGGAATGCTCGCGAGGCGGCGGTGCTCCGGCGATTGGCATCTGCGTGATGGCTTTTGCGATCGAGCACGCCAAGGTTGGAGTGACCCCTTCTCCTCCTTCCCTCTTATTATTATTATTTTTTGAAAATAATTTCTCATCCCCGTGGTTAATAGTTTCGCTATCGTCTCAACAAGGGCGGCGGCTATGTGACTCTACGAGAATGAAATGATTTCGGGACGATTGGTGTGTAATTACTTAGAAATTCGGGCTAACCAAATCAAAATAGGCATCCGCTGGCAGCTAGTTTTGTTTAGGATTTGATGCACCGTATTCTGAAGGAAGGAGGATTAATAGCAGTTAACACTATGTCCTTTCTTAGTTTATAGGAGTAGGAACTTTGTTAGGCCATTGGTTCACCACTTCTATTTTACAATGTAAACATGATATTATTGTACAATGTAAATCGACACTACCTCTGTTTCAAGGGCAAGCTTGATTCCTTCTTTCTTAAATCAAATTGCGATTAGTTTTACATTCCTCCATCTGTACACCTAAAGTGCCATTGGAAAAAAATATCGCACAGATGGATGAGAAAAGAAGAGAGGGAAAACGAGCTTGAAGCTTGGATACCTTCATCTTCAGGAGCTGCGCACAGCAAATTGCTGGTTGATTCCAGTGGTTGGTTGCGCCATTCTGCCTCCGTGGTGGCAGGGCATGACTACAGAACTGAGTGCCCTCTCGACTTCTTCGGAGGCCTCTCTTCTTAGCAAACACATCGCATAGTCCATCACTGCCGCATCACAAGGCAGTGTGATCCTCTCGTCACTGGTGAACCCAAACTCCTCACATGACAGCTTCAGGAGCTCCTCGAAGACTGTTGTGCGGAGGTAAGCTAAGGGTATCTCAAACCGTTTCCCATCGGAAGAGTAGACAATGCAGTTACCCTTGCCTGCAACGATGCTGCGAGATGGTCTGATCTCCTTGTTGACTGTTGCGATTCTTCTTCGTGCAATTGCGCCAATTTCCTGCCATTTCTTGGACAGTTGTGATAGCGTCTTGGAGCTACTCATGGCTGCTTGCTTGCCTTTCAAATAGATGGCCTTTTGTGTTTGAAATGAAATGAGTAAAATTATGATTTTGTTTGCGGTGAACTGGTGATGCTTTGTGCCAATGATCATTATTTATAGGGCACATGTATGGTAGGACGTGTTGCTTGTAGGGCTCTGCATTTAGGAATGGTAAGCTGGCAGGGGACGGGGCCGTGAGCTTCCTTGGTGAGATGTTGCCATCTATGCTCGCAAGATTCAATGCACAGGGACCATTCTTCTAGTTGTGCATGGACTATGGAGAGCTGGAGCTTTTAATAGGCTAAATGTTTTCATCAAAATTAATTTTGTTAGAACGGTGCTTGTTGGTCCAAATAACTTGCTTAACAATTCTTACTGTGATGGTCTTGTCAGTTCCCAGCATTGCACATGCCTACAAGATTGTGATTATCTGAATATCTGTTTGGCATTTTTTTCCCTATAGATGGTCAGTAGCATGACCAGTGTTTTATGGCAAATCTTCAACCATATTTTTTTGTTGTTGAATATCTTATCTGACTCCTCTCTAAGTATTAATTCACCTGGTAGTCTGCTTTGTTAGGCGTTCGATCTCTCAACTTAATTTCACCCCCTTTTTGAGGAAGACCTTTTTTAGAGTTTCCTTCATCCCCCTTGTTGTGTTTGTACTTTGTTTTCTCTCCTATTTATGAAATGATATGAAACTCTACTGCATTGCTCAATAAAAAAAAAGAGGTAGAAAAAAACTTTGGCACGGTAGTGCAAATTGCTGGGCCAGTTTATTTTGTTTTCTTTATCTGGGACTTTAAGCGAGATGACTATCTGTTGTTCTAGGTGAAATTTTGCTTGATGCTATATGTTTGATGAGGATCTCTTTACGTGAGGTACGCTGTTCTGAACTTTACAATTTTATTTGCAGTAACTCTTTTTTTTTTGCATCTGCTGGGGTCCTCTTGTACCTTTTCGTGCAAGCCATGTAATGGAAAAAAAAAAAAATAGTTGTAAACCAGCTGAAACATCTTGTAGAAAGATGTCTAGATAAAAATTGCTAACCAGTATTTATTTTTACCTTGCTATAAACTTTTGGCATTAAGCTCCTGCTTAGATAAGATTAAATTGTTTGCTAATTTTCTGTCTAAATAATCATTTCGTATTCATACTCATTGGATGAGGTTAGGACCTTATCATAGTTATCACGGTGTTAAAATATGTTGGTGAATTGGAACGTCAATGATACTAGCTAGCAAGCAGCAAGGACTGTATCTGTTAATGCAATGTTGGCTAAGGTGGAGGTAGTACACTTTTTAATTGGATATTTGTGGGACAAATAGTTATTCATTGTAGTCCTTGCGGAGGCCATAGTAGCCTGATAGTTTGATGATTTATCAATGAGTCTGTATAAAGTGGCTTTGCATTGAATTGAAGTATTAGACACACATCTACTTCCAGCTGTCGTGAGCATAACAACGGATTTATTAGATAATCAGTTGGAGAGAGACCATCAAGAAGCTTACGTTGGATGTTTCGTGAGTTCTTCCTTAGCCTATGGATACAGTGATCAGGAGACAAGAGGAAGCATGTAGGGTTACCTGACTTTAAGAGTCATCCTTCTCTGTCATACTCGTACTAGTAGTTGTGAGGCGAACTGGAGATCGATAGTCTAATGTTCCTGCCAACATCAATTTCTTATCATCATTGTATGTTGTGTACTCGTGGTCTTGCTCCTGTCGGCTCCCAGCATCTCATGTGTTCTCCATTTCCTTGTTCTTCCTGCAATGCAATACAGGACTGCAACTAACTGAATATCATTTTTGCCATATATTTTTAAATATATTTATTGTCGAGGACTACGGAGTGATGTATGGCAAATCTTTGACCACATATTCTTTTGAGTAAATTTCACAAACCTACAACTTTTTGTACCATTGTAACACAAAACTACAACTTTTGCGACTTATTTCACAAAACTACAACTTTTTGGTATGTGTTTGGATGACATGTGGGGATAGTTCATGTAGTATTAGTGTGATTGACATGTGGGGCCATGCAATAAAAGTTGTAGTTTCTTGATACATAGGGTTAAAATAGTTGTAGTTTTTTGAAATAGGTCATAAAAGTTGTAGTTTTGTGTTACAATTGTACAAATAGTTGTAGGTTTATGAAATTTACTCTATTCTTTTTTGTTGAATAAGATAATCTGATGTGCATATTTGAACCCACTCTAGTTGCTGTTTGCTCCTATATACTTAGGCACTTCAGAATGAACTCATCCATGCCCTTCTATGACGATACACTACGTTTTTAAATTTTTGGGGGATTTTTTGATAATACATTATGTATTTGTGATAATTAATAAATATTCAAATTGCCGTGTGAGCTTTCCTTGTACAACATTTCAGGCACTTTCACTAGTCAGAACTCAGAACTGGAAGAAGATGTGGAATCAGGATGATAATCTGCTTTGGAGAACATGACTGAACTATCACTTCAAAGACACAGGGAGACGTTTACATTTTGGAACTGGATGGACAGGTATTAAATATATGCCATTTTTCATAGAAATCCTTTATATGATACACCTTTCTAAACTCTGCTGAGCAATCACATTCTTTATGTTCACTCTGATAATTCAGTTATTTGTCTTTATGGTTTTGAATTTCTGGCAGAAAGATACATTTGCATTTTATTTTCCTTTACACATGTGATTATTCAATATTCATTTTGTGATGTGAAAGCTTGATATATGCTATTCACTTCACTAATTGTTTAATAGTATCTGATTTAGGTGTAGATTTTTCATGTAACGTTCTATGATTACAGGTAACTTACTATATTCAGAGTAACTTTAGATAACGAACAAACTCCTGGTTATCGAGTATTCTCCTTTCTTCTTTGAATAAAGACATGTTGGACAGCGTAGCAACATATGTTCACAAGTAGCGTAATGTTTTTGGATAATGCTCCTTTTCCCTTTAAATGAATATTTTTGGTTCGTAACGTACTATATTCGGATTAATTTTAGATAATGAATATAATTCAACCATTCCTAATTGCTGAGTATGCTCCTTTTAGTTTCAAAACTTTCTAAAAAGGAGTATGCTTCTTTTTTCTTTGAAAGATACTTGTCGGATGGTATTGTCTTATGTTTACAAGTAACATACTATTATGTCGGCTAGTAATGAACTACTATGTCACAAGTAATATTAATGAACTTAAGTCGCAACTACCTATTGGTCGAAATTTCGCTGCCAATAAAATTCATGCTGGAACTCTATTTAGAATTTAATGCCACACTAAAATTTTCCTTTCCATTTTCAATATTCTTCGAACAGTGTGCTACCATTTTCCTTATCCTTTTTATATTCTCAATTATCATGACCTTGTATATTTTTATTATGTGCCTTTGTGGTTCAGACCGATTTCTGCTTTATTCATGTTGTGTTACTCACACTTGTGTGTTTCTGTGTGTCAGACACAGGAGAATATAAGGGTGTTGTATGATCAGAATCGCGAGGAGCTAAAATTTCTGTATAACAGAGGTGCTGAAGCACGTAAACTCGAGGCAGGTCAAATTGTCAAAAAATACAAGTGTTGTCATTCAAGTTGTCAACTCTATCTCAAGCAAGACCAACAATCTGAGAGATGAAGAACTATGGTCACTGACATATTAGCTCGTTCAAGGGTATGCACTATATTTTAATTTTCGTATATGAACTATAATGATTTCAGATGAGAATGCATATTACATATTGGTAAATTGTGGACATGCCACTATCTGAAGTTGATTTTGCGCATCGGATACAAAGACTTGTTGACACTGAAATTTGTAATTTGTGTATAGGATATTAATCAGTATCCTCTGGACCAAGTTTTTTTTTAATAGGCCTGTTTGGCGCTGATTATGGAGCTGCTTTTTCACAAAAGTAAGCGCTTCATCTGCCAAACGCTGCACTTCTCGAACCGCGCACCAAAAAAGCGCGTCTTCAATCCCACGTGAAAATAGAGAATCGCGAACGCGGGGTGCTAGCCGCTTCTCGGCACTTCTCGCAACGCGTCGTCTCCGCCCGTCCTCGGACCCATCGCTGCCGGCGCGCCTCCGCCCCTCCTCTCCTGTGGCGATGCAGGAAGGAGCTCGCGTGGGAGCAGGAGGTGGAGCCCGCCGGAAGGGAGGGAGGCAGAGCTTGGCGCGTCGCCGGCGGGGGAGATGGAGCTCGCGTCGTCGGTCGGGGAGGTGGATCCCGTCACGTCGCCGGAGCCCGGATAAATCTAGCTGACATTACTCAGTATATTGATGACAAATTCCGCTTACATACACAGTTTATTCTCTGCATGAACACCGGTGGCCGGCCATGGAGGTGCCACGTACCCTGATGTTGCACGACCAACCACTGAACACTTGAGACCACTTCAGCCGTCTTCATCCGCACACGCCAAATCTGCCTGTTCAGACGTTGAGGATCTCAAGGATCTCTCGTTGGTCGTTGCATTTAACAATCCAAACATGTTTCGGTGGCAATGATGTCTGCTCGCACAACAGCAGCTTCGCCGTCGCTGGTCGTACATACAGGCACGCCCTCGCGCGACGCTTCCTCGTACGTCGTGCGTCGCGGCTGCCGTAGCCGCGGGTGGCATGCCAGCCAGGCCGGGCGCCGGGAGCCAACGACATGACAGGACATGTTTGGACACGCGAGCTTGGTGTATATGAGCATCTGCAACTTGAGCTTGTGATCCAATTCAAGCTCAGAAGTACCGAAGAGAAGCAACCGGTTTGCTGCCTGAGATGGAGTACTGTGTCGAGAAGCAGCTGAGCAGGCTGAGGCAGCACGTCGCCGCGTCCTCGTCGTCCTCTTCAGCGGCGGTGGCCGGGGCTCTGGAAGCCGTGGCGCGCGTGTACGAGCACGCGGAGCCTACTCTAGACAACGAGTGGACTGCATCAACCTGTCCGTGCCATGTAATCAAGAGCAGATAAGAGGGTGGTCATGGAGATTCTTGCTGTCTGTCCATTATGCCCACACCATCTTCTCAACCTCTTGATTATGAGTAGGGAGGTAAGCCGTGCAAATTATTCCTCTCATCAACACCGAAACTGCACTCTGTCCCTTCTTCCTTCACGATCTCATATCAAGATCTGAAAGTGGCCTAAAGCTTCATGCAAAGTGAACTGTTACCAACAATTGAGACATGCCAGGCACATAAGGTTGCTCAATTACGTATGTGGCAGTATGATAAAACAGACCAATAACAATTCTGTCGCTCTGCTCTTTCAACGCCATTGCTTCTGCTGCGCTGTTATATAGGAGTATACTCTACATAGAAGCTTGGGTTGAGCAACAACCAACTGCAACTTGTCTTGCATAATCTTCCCTTTCCAGTTCTCCTTACGTAGCATCAAAGCTTCAACCTCACTCATGGCTTGCCATCTGAGATCTGCAAGTGCGCCCTCTAGCCCTCGCTCAAACAAAGCCGGAGTCGAGCAGGAGCTGCAGAGCCTGAAGACAACCATTTCCTCATCCTCAGCAACACATTGATACGATGTGCGATGGTTTGAGGAGGCTTGGAAACATCCACAGCAACATCGAGGAGATGATATGCGCACCAAGCAACCAAGTTAGCCTCTGCCAGCCCCTGCAAAGGAAGGCACTGGAGGAAGAGCTTGCACGGTCACTCGTCTTGCTTGACCTCTGCAATGCCATGCAGGGAAGTTTCATAGAGTTGAAGATGACTGTCCAGGAATTATTATTGAGTCTCAGCAGAGGAGACGATGCGACTGCTCAAGTCAAGGCATACATCCAGCTTACCAAGAAAGCACACAAACAGTTCAAGAAGGTCTGCAAAAAGGTCACCGATGAGAAGGATTGCACGGTGGTGAAGCTACTAGCAGAAGCAAGGGTGCTCACTACATCGCTGCTCGAATCCACATCTGGCCTCTTGCTGAACCAAATTGAGATGCCTAAGAGGTCTCTTCTCTCCAAAAGATCCCAGAAGGGAAAAGTAGCGTGCGAAGAGGAGCAATTGCAGGAATTAGAGTGCAGTATCAGGAGTCTTGAGTGTGGGGCAGAGCTTCTGTTCAGGAGAATGATCCAGAGCAGAGTTTCTCTTCTGAATACTCTTAGCTCATAGATTAGTCAATCAGCAGAACAATTTTGTAATTTAGATGCTTCAGTACAATGATTTAAGTGAATCAAGTGACAAAGTTCTTCTGCCATTTTTGTTGTGAATTTAATCAATTATGCAGGCATGCAATGTTATCAAAATCCATATTAAAAAAAATTGGTTTCTCACGGCCTTAAGAAACGTGTCATATGAATACATCACCATTTGCTAGTAATGGAAAATAAATAATCTATAAAATTCTAGTCCAATCAACATTTTATACAGTCAAGAAACTTGATTTTTGGGCCATTGCAGTAGTTATTTTGCAAAGGGCGTGTCATGCACATGGGCCTCAACTGAATGAAAAGCATGTAATGGACCTTGCTCTGCGCAGCTGAAACATGCCAGCTCCAAACACAAGCTATAACCTTGTGATTGGCATTTTTTTTTTTAACGAACCTTGTGATTAGCATTATCGCTACCGGGCAAAGCATCCATACATGCTGTATTGCTGTGGCTAAGAAGCAGCAGCACATTACACGCATGGCACCAATAATTCCCAGTTAACAATGCATTAAGCAGCTCAACCTGCAGAGCTGCACTATATTCAAGATCCATAATGATGGCATCAACAAATGCAGATTCTTGCTACTAATAATTGGAACATGACAGAGTGGCATACTGATTCTCAAGTTGTGTGGCGCATAGAACTAACATAAATCACGTGGAAAACCTTGATGGTGTGTCAATTCTGCAGCACTGTCAGGGGACCACAAAGGGCAACATCCTGGAGGTGAAATGGAACGATTCTCTCTGTCTACCACTCAAAAGATGCTGTCCTAGCTCTTTCTGGTGTATAAATAGGCCCTGCAGAAGGGATAGACACATCACACGAAACCAAAGTTTCTCTTTTCTTCCCCATCTCCTCGAGTCTTCAACCTCAAATACTCTCAGACAAAAATGGCTTTCCATCTAAGATCTGTCAGCTTCCCATCTAAGGGGCACTCCAATGAGGCTGAAATCGAATTAGAGCTGCAAAGCCTAGAGGCAAGCATCTCTTCCCCCTCTGCAACCATCGAGGCGATGTGTGATTGTTTGAAGAGGCTTGGAGATGTCTACAGCCACATTGAGGAGATCATTCACTTGCCAAGCAACCAAGCTTGCTCCATCCAGCAAAGGAAAGAGCTGGACTGTGAAATGGAAACTTCTCTCGAGCTCATTGATCTCTGCAACGCCATGCAAGAGAGCTTTGCCGAGTTGAAGAGCACAGTCCAAGATCTGCTACTTGTTCTCCGAAGAGGAGATGATGCGAGCACTCAGGCCAAGATCCAATCTTACATCCGCTTGGTCAGGAAGGCACAAAAGCAACTGAAGAAGACTAGCAAGAAGGCAACCTCTAACAAGGATGACTGCAAGCTCGTCAGGCTAATGACCAAAGCAAGATTGGTTGCCGCCTCTCTTCTCGAGTCGGTGTTGTGCCTCCTATCAAAGCAAGTGTCCATTCCCAAGAAGTCTCTTGTCTCTAAGGCATTCCAGAAGAGAAGCGTGGTTGTTTGCCAGGAGGAGCAGTTGCAGGCGTTAGAGTGCATCGTTGGAGATCTTGAGCATGGGGCAGAACATCTGTTCAGGAGGATGATCCAGAGCAGAGTTGCTCTCCTGAACATCCTCAGCTCATAGATTCTCCTAGAGCGAAGCCACTCTAAATCCTGTGATTGGTCTCCGCGTTTTAAAAGGATCTACCAATCCTCATTCATGTACAGCACTTGTAAAGAAAGCAGTAAAATCAAAGAAAAAATTTTTGATCCGGAATTTTTTTGTCCAACTATTTATACATGCTTCTTATCTCGATGGTATTCTGATATTTAAGCGAAGAAAACAAGAATTAATCTTTTTTTATTAATTAAGAACTAATCTTACTAACTACATGATTACAGAAATAATGCTCTGTCCAACCACTAACAATCGGTTAGTGGGTATCATTTTCCCAAAAGCCTATGCACTTGTTTGCCTAGTTGTTTGATTCGTCAGGCGGCCATGTGACCCGCACTTGTTTAATCCCCTAATCAGCATCGGATCCCCTTGTGGCGGGGCGTGGATCATGCTGGCTTGCTCCGCGTTCGCGAAGCATGCCAGCTCCAGACCACGAGGCGGCGGGCGGTCCCGTCGGGCTGTTCGTGCAGTCCATCCATGGACGCTCGTAAACAGGCCGCCTAACCATCAACGCACGATCTGCACAGATGAGAACCTCGACGCGCGTTCGCCCGCCCGTGCAGGTCAGTTTGCTGCACGCACTGCAGACAAGACAGCCTCGTAATCGATATCACTTGCTTGATCACGCATGCGAGCGATTCTTCTTGTCTGCTGGTTCAACTTCTTTCAGATGCGCAGTTGATTCAACCTCCTCTTTTCGTTATATATAGATGCAAGCTAACGATGAGGGGTAGCTTAGTTCACAGCTTCCATGCAAGTTCCAATTAGGAGCATGGCCTTCCACATGAGATCTGCGAGTGCGCCATCAAGCCCTCGCTCCAACGAAACCAGCGTCGAGGAGCAATTGCAGAGCCTGAAGGCGGCGATCTCGTCGCCTTCAGCAACCATCGAAACCATGGTTGATGGTCTGACAAAGCCTCCAGCAACCATCGAAACCCTTGGCGTTAGCAATTTTTACCATGCTAGGTGCCTAGACAATAGGCACAAGATCCTTGTAAAGTGGACCTTGCCCTCCTTAACTGACAGCATGCCAGCTCTAGCTGAGAAATTTAACATCAGAACACAAGAACTGATTAGAACTAGAGTAAACCGATGTACTGATTCTTGCTGCCAGTGCATGTGGATTAGCTTAAAGTCACATGATTCAGATTCTAAATGTTGTCAGCACAGCAGGCAGGCAAATCTGCCAGCTATGCAATATCACATGACAAATCAAGTCAACTACTCAGATATTCCTTCCACTATCATTTATTAACCAACGTCGCCGCGGCTCTAAGTTTACTCACTGATCACAAGACCTGAATCTAAAAATTACAGTACACACTCGTATGTGTGTGTCTGAAGGGCACAACCACACAGGCTTTGCAGGCATATGGAAAATTTAATCCCTCATCTGATGAAAATCGCTGAACACAAAATAGTGCGTTATACGGATACAACAAAATCAACGATTTCTCTTCCTTCTGTCGTTTTACTCCAAAAAAAAAATAAACAAAACAAGGCTACAGAACTGTACAAAAGAGGGAAACCAAAAGAAATCCAAGGTCAATATAAAACTACACAAGACGAACAAAGCCACTGCAAGCTACCAGTCCAGGTCAAAATTCAGAAAAGGAGAGTGATATTTGGTTCTGTGGCACGCATGCACAAATTGCGTTCTAGAGCAGATTCTTTGCTGCAGGTAGTTGCAACATGACAGCACCTAACGCGCTAGAAATCAAGCAAGAAATTGAGAGCACAGACATGAGAAAAGGACTATCATGAACAGACCGTGTAATCCTGAGATTGGATAATAATCAAATAATTAAATGCGGCTTGGTTGGGAGCCTGGAGCCTGGAGCCTGTAGAGGAGCGATTGAGTGAAGTTCAACTAGCTGTTCATTTCTCCACAGGCAATGCTAAACTTGACACCGTCCTCTTCGCTCGTGCAGGTCAGTCTGCCTCTCCTTGTGCAGACATGACAGCTTCGTAATCAAGCCCAACTAGCGACTGCTTGTTAGGTTGGGTGGTGGCTTCTGTCGCAACTCACCAGTTGATTGCACATGCAAATGATTCTTGTTGTCTGTTCCTTCAGCCGTGCAGTTGCTTCAACCTATACCGTTATATAAGGCAAGGGAGAAGCTAGAGCCAGAAGACACGATTACAGTAGCTTGCCCTTCTCTTCCATTTCCAGCTGAAAGAACCTTCACAGCTCCAATTAGAGTCCTAGCATGGCCTGCCACCAGAGATCCGTGAGTGTGCCCTCAAGCCCTCACTGTAACAAAACCAGCGTCGAGGAACAGCTGCAGAGCCTCAAGGCTACTTTCTGCTCACCTTCATCGACAGTCAAAACCATGGCTGATGGTCTAACTAAGCTCGGGAGCATCTACAGCCACATCGATGCGCTCACTTGCTTGCCCAGCAGCCAGCGTCAGCAAAGGAAGGCCGTGGAGGAGGAGCTCGAGCGCTCTCTGATCCTTCTCGACCTCTGCAGCGCCATGCAAGAAAACTTCGCGGAGCTTAAGGCGACAGTCATGGAGGCACAGATTGCTCTCAAGCGAGGAGACGATGCAGCTGTCCAGGCCAAAGCTCAGTCTTACGCTCGTTTGGCCAAGAAAGCTCAGAAGCAGTTCAAAAAGATCAACAGCAAGGCTGCTATCGCCATTGAAGGATGCAAGGTGGTCAAGCTGTTGTCAGAAGCGAGAGAGATTGTCATGTCGATTCTCGAATCGGCATTGGATCTCCTGAAGAGTCAGATTGTGATGCCGAGTCCTGGCAAATGGTCCCTTGTATCTAGGGCTTCCCAGAAGAAAATATTCGTCTGCGAGGAGGAGCAGTTGCAGGGTTTGGAGTTGGACATTTCTGATCTTGAGAGCGGACTTGATGCTTTGTTCAGGAGATTGATCCAGAGCAGAGTTTCTCTTCTTAACGCTCTTAGCCTGTAGATAGATCCGGCGCCAACAACTAACTCTGATCCCTGAGATTGGCTTCCGCCTTTTATAGGATTTGCTGATCATCCAATCAAATCTGATGTACATATGAGAGGAACTGTATAGAAAATTACTTGGAAAGAGAAGTTTTGAGTCCATTTCTTGTTGTGGATTACTTTTTGTTTTCTTGCCTAACTTGACATGGAGAACAACTGATTTCATATACTTCCATCTCTATATATATTGGATTTTTCTTTAAGAAAATAATACATCAACACATTTCTGCTCAGTAAACGGTCAGAAAATTTGCAAAACTTTACCTTTAGATGTATATTTTAGATCATGTGATGTGTCTCGTCAACTATCACAAGATCCTTTTAAAGTGGATCTTGCTCTCTTAACTGGTAGCATGGCATTTGATGAGCACTAAAGTACACTTCCATTTTGATTCTTGCTGCCAAAAGTTGAAACATGACAGTGCGATTCAATTAGACCCAACGCACAACAGATTTGGACGGCATGTGAATCATCTAGCTAGTAGTTGCAAAATTCGGATTCTAAGTCATGCAAACGCAGCAGGGAAGCAAAACATGCCAGCGATGTAATGGCACAAAACGAATCCTGAATGATGAAGTCAACCAGCATAGCCACGATTCGTCTGAAATAAACTATACACTCGTGCAGATGATTTTGTCACCGGGTATCGAGACATGACACGCTTACTAGCTCTTCTTCCATGCTGTGTCGTTCCTTTCTGGCGCCATAAATAAATTAGCTATACTAAGATGTATTTTCCACTGTTAATAATCTAATACGATGTCTCCGTTGACTTTTATAATCAACTTTGATCATTTGTTTTATTCAAAAAATTTGTTCGAATATGTAAAATTTTAAGTTGTGATTCACATAACTCTAATGATAAATCAAATTATATCAAAATATATAAAACTTATCAAAAAATTTTAATAAGACGAATAGTCAAAATTGATTATAAAAGTCAACAACGACATCAATTAAAGAGCGGAGAGAGTATGCGTATAAGACGCGTCTCAAGATCCTTGTAAAGTGGATCTTGCCCTCTTTTACTGGTAGCATGGCGGCCACATCTATTCTGACAACGCAATTGATAATTGTCAAGCATGGATCTTGCTCCCTGAGGCTACTAGCACGACAGCTCCAGTCACTAAGAAGCTGGTAAGCCGTAAGCTCTAACTTATATGCTGGAGCACGCACGTATGGTAGGGACCGTAGGGTCCAGCACTAGAGTAAGCTGCCTTGCTGATTCTTGCTGCCAAGAGTTGGGACCAAATGCACTAGGAAATTGAACAGCATGTGGATCATCTCGAGACTGCATCAGGGACAGACTAGCAGTAATGAGAACGAGATAACCCTGCACAGGGCAGCAGCTTGCCAGACAGCAGGTGAGGCAAGTCAACTGCTGCTTCCTCCAACGCCGCGGCTCTTTCGCTCTGGCTTCATTGCATGCTCGCCGATCTCATGATCTAGACCTTACATTAAACTACAAGCTCGTGCAGTCGTGCAGATGAGTTGTTGCTGATAACCGGGACAATATGCTATGCCAGCTTCGTAAGTCCACCCTCAGAGATTCCTCCTGCTCCGGATGAACATACAGAAAGCATCAACCTGCCGTTGAGATGGCTGGCTATGTCGGAGCAGCAGCTGCAGCACAGAGCTTCTTCATCCGCGAGATGCTTCCTGTCGGTAGTGTTAGCAGAGCCGCTGCCTCAGCTTCTTGGCCTATATATGCAGGTAAACCATGGCCCTAGTCGACACACTATTGCATCTCGGCATCTCTCCATTGTCTCCATCTCCAAAGAGAAAGGAACACACTACAGCTCCGTTGCAACCATGGCTTCCATTCTTAGATCTGCAAGTTTTCCTTCTGGAACTTGCACCAACGAAATCGAAGTTGAAGAACAACTGCAGAGTCTGAAGGCAACCACCTCTTCACCCTCTGCTACCATTGAGACAATGGTCGATGGTATCAGGAGGCTCGGAGGAGTGTACAGCAACATTGAGGAGCTGATGTGCTCACCTAGCGGCCAAGCTAGCCTTTTCCGGCCGCAACAGAGGAAAGCAGTGGAGCACGAGCTCGAGCACTCACTTATCTTGCTCGATGTCTGCAGCACAATACAAGAGAGCTCTACTGAGCTCAAGACAAGCATCCAGGAGATGCAGCTGGTTACCAGGAGAGGAGATGACTCCGCTCTTCAAGCCAAGATCCAATCTTACATCCGCTTACTTAAGAAGATGCAGAAGCAGTTCAAGAAGACCAGCAAGAAATCCGCATCAGCTGACCAGGAGAGCTGCAGGGTGATCAAGCAGTTGGCTGAAGCCAGAGAGATCGCTATTGCCATGCTTGAATCCCTGCCATCTCTTCTGTCTAAGCAAATTTCGACCCCAAGTGCCAGCAAATGGTCATTTGTCTCCAAGACCTTCCAGAAGACAAAAGTTACCTGCAAGGAGGAGCAATTGCAAGGGTTGGAGTTGGTCATCTTTGATCTAGAGAGCGGGGTAGAGACTTTGTTCAGGAAGTTGATCCAGAGCAGAGTTTCTCTCCTCAACACTCTCAGTTTGTAGATAGATTGTACACCAACCCTGATCCCTTGTGATTGGCATCCACCTTTTAGAGGATCTGCTGATCATCATACAGTTTTGACATGTAAATGAGCAATTGTACAAAGCATTACTGAAAATAAAATATCACTGTTCTTGGCCAATTACCTATTGTCAACTGCAATATTTGTTATTTTCCATAATGTAATCACTTGATTATTTTGTTTACACCAAGTAATCATGCTGCGAAATTCTAGCAGTTCGATTTATTTTACAAAGGAACACCCAGAAGATTCTCATCATTATTGAAGTTGAAAAATGCATTTCTTTGGTCAAGTTGATATTTACAATGCTTTACAACCAGATCGACACGTTATGCAGATGCCATATGTTGCCACAGCAGCAAGCAAAGGTTCCTTGAGCAGTGGATCTTGCTGCCTATGGGCAAAACAAGTCAGCTCTAACACACGAGGCTAAGCGTGTACATGGCATAAGTTGCGTTGAATAGAGCATCTACTCAAATTAAGAATTGCAATTATATAAAGATCCACGAAGTAAAATACTCACCTGTTGATTCTTGCAGCTAGTAGCTGGAGCAATGCAATGTGATAACTCATTGGGAAAGTAGTTCGTGGGCTTAAAAATAAACCGAGCTACATTTAAGTTGTGTAACTGATTCCATATGCTGCTGCTAGGTCTCACCATAGCAGACAGCATCTGGGAAATGAAGTGGAGGAATCTGATCTGTCCATCACCAACACGATGCCATCTAACACGCTTTTTCTGTGTATAAATAGGCCTCCGCTGAAGGAAGAAACATACAAACTAAAGCTTGCCCTCTTCTCATCTTTTCAACCACAACAGAGAAAAGAGTTCCACCAACATAGATGGCTTCCCACCAAAGATCAATTAGCTTGCCTTCTCGACCTCACTCCAAAGTTGATGAAGAGCTGCATAGCCTAGAAGCATGCATCTCTTCACCCTCGATAACCATCGAGACAGCCTGTGATGGTCTGAGGAGGCTTGGAGATATCTACAGCTCCATCGAGGAGGTTATTTGCCTGCCCAGCAATCAAGTTTGCTCCTCCCAACAAAAGAAATTGTTGGATGGAGAAATGGATTGCTCTCTTGAGCTCTTGGATCTCTGTAATGCCATGCATGAGGACTTCACTGAGTTGAAGACCATCGTCCAAGATCTGCAAGTTTCCCTCCGGAAAGGGGATGATGCAGCTGTTGAAGCACCGATCAAGTCTTATTTCCTCTTGGTGAAGAAGGCAAAGCAACATTTCAAGAAGGCTGCAAAGAAGGTTACTTCTGACAAGGAGGATTGCAGGATCCTGAGGCTATTGAGCGAGGCTAGAGGGATCACTACCTCTCTGCTCGAGTCAGCATTGCAGCTCCTGGCCAAGCACATTGCAATGCCCAGAAGGTCTATTGTTTCCAAGGCATTCCAAAAGAAAATCTCGGTTTCTTGCAAGGAGGAGCAGTTGCAGGTGCTAGAGCAAGTCATCAAGAATCTAGAGGATGGAGCAGGATATCTGTTCAGGAGATTGGTCCAGAGCAGGGTTACTCTCCTGAACATCATCAGCTCATAGATATTCCTCTTTCTTTGATACTGTAGACACCTGCGATTGGCATCCACCTTTTAAAGGATCCATCAATCGCTGTATATTATTAATTTACTGGAACACATGCATAGCACAAGTGTATATAATTGGCCAAAGGAAAACAAAATTTTTGATTCAATTCCTGGTGTCCATCTACTTATTCAGGCACACTTAAAGTATCAGTACTATATCACAATAATTTAGTTTTACATGTTCATGGCTAAACAAAAATAAAAGAATTTACAGGAACTAGAAGTACTGAAATGTGGACTTCAAACGAATGCATTTATTTCAGACACGCATGAAATTTCTTCGCCAAACAAAGCATGCTATTCATTTCGTTCGTATATATAAACTGTTGCTTCCAGGTAAACAGAATTACAGATTAATTGCACCTGTATGATTACCCCAACACCTATTACCATTGTAATTTGCGGAGTCTCTGTCAGGTGATCTGCCTAATAGGAAATCAATCAGCTCCAAGCCGCAAGGTATAAACTTAGAGTCAAATAAGGTACTGACACAACCTTATCTATGTGAATATAATTGCTTAAAAACAAGCTATGCCACACACACCGAGGAGAGAAATATTCAACTTAAAATCTTTATTAGGATTCCTGTTATATAATCAGACCATCAAACAAGGGATAAACAAATTTGAAGCTTCAAACAAAGAATAGAAAAGAAACATTTGGAGTACATGGCTTGAATCAATATTAAAATCTGCCTCATATCCACAGTTAAGCTTCAGACGTACAGATTAAAAAAAAAGGAAAACAGTGTATTGATACAGGACTGGTGTAATTAGCTTCCTTTTCAGCTGCTCCTCCATCAGCTGATCTCAGCTCTTAATGTACAGTCATGGTTTAATTTTCTTTCTTCTTTCTTTCGGTTGCCCACAGGCTTTGTACAATTTTTTTTTCTTTTTCTTTTTCTTTTTTTGGTTCGCTTTGCTTTCTATATATAATACCACTGTAGGGGTTTCCCCTACTGTAAGTCCCTAAAAAGACCAAAATATGGGAGACCAAATAGAATGATCATGTGTTTGCCATTCGAAATTTGCTATGGTTTCATACTTTCATTCACTTCCAGTTCAAAGGTAGGGCTTCATTGATTCTCCATCTGGCCAATGAAACACTGTACCTTTCTTCTCCTGCGTGTTCGAGAAAAAAACCAGTGCATCTTTCTTTAATTTTTATAAATGGTTACAGAGAACAAAGACCGTAGAAAGTTTCTTGTCTTGTTCAATTCAGAACTAATATTTTTATGTTGATCAATTTATGTTGATAGTGACATCATAGGCTTTATGCTGTTTTGCACAAAATTTTGGGTCTTTGATAGCCGAAAATGTTGATATGCTATACAAATCTCCTAATGGCACTAAGCATTAATTGCACACACCACAATGCAAATCTAAAGAGGAAAAACTGTAGTCACTCATCTGTGTTCTGAGTTACAGATCTGCAATGTTCATATGTTCACTGAAATCCTTCTTCTCAAAAGAATATATCAGTTTGCTTGGATTGTGCCTTGAGATCCTTCAACTTCTTTAAGATATTAGTGAAATACTCTTGTAGATACTTCTCCAAGCTGAGGATATCCCTTGCATCCACCCCAAGAAGTTGATATGTCTCATTCATCGGGGCAGAGAAAACTGTGTCGCTTGACAAAACCTGGTTTAGGAAAATTATATCTTTTAAATTTCACTAGCTCCAATAGATGTTACCAACAGAGTTAAATGTAAAGCCATGGCGTTAACCTCTGAAAATGCCAGTCTGTCAGCCACATCATTAGTCCACTGGAAGAAGCGTGTCAACTGGCGAGTAAATCTCAAGACTGCAACAGGTACGGTGGTAACGTTGGCATCTTGCCCAGCCAACCTCTCACACAACGTAATCACCTGAGAGAAAAATAAAATTAAAAAATAATATTCTGATTCCAAGAGGTCATTATTTGGCACACCTAACACTGGAAATAGTAATATGAAAGAACAACTGAAAACAACAACGAGCCATATTCTATGAGAATATACTAACCATTGATTTCCTTCAAAGAAGTATGCATTACCTCTTGAGTTGTCCAAGCACGCGGTCCAGCAAAAGTTAAGAGTTTCTTGCTATCCTTCTCATTCCGCATAGCAATAAATGTAAGGCGAGCTACATCCTACAATTGCAGCAACGAGAATGTGTCAAATGAAAGCAAAGCGCAATTTCTAATTGGGCAAGGAGAAATCCTAAACCTGGGTATCCATGTATGCTATCCGAGTTGGAGCATCCGTTCCCCAGACTGATTTCTCTTCTAGTATAGGCACAGCATATTGCCCGATAAGACCCTGTCCCAACCAATATTTGACAGAATTCATCAGCGGAAATAACAGATGGACAAGGGGTCAAACAAGTCATTAGCTCCAAGTAACACAATTGCTTGATTTTCTACTTGTCTAGGTACAATAATTTGTTTACAAACAGTGCACATTAACATGAAACTGCCTAGTGCAGTCACTGCAGCGTAACATAATTATATTTCATTAGTTAGGGCCATTATTTACATTGTAAGAAAACATTTCTGGAAAAATAATTTGAATCACCAAGTGAGGAACACATCTACCTGCATGAAGCCGCATAAACGGATGATGATATAATCCAGACCACTGTCCTGAATAAACTTCTCTGTACAATACTTGATTTCCATCAAGGGAACCTCAGGGTGCTTGTCACAGTTGTGGATGGAGTAGAACACATACTTTTGAATTCCCATAGCCTTTGCACACTGTATTAGAGCAACTTTTCCTTCCCAATCTACCTAAATAGAAGAACCATCAGTACAACTGATTGAATGGTCCGTCGCATATGTGTTGCCACAATACAAGGGGAAAACTCCTTACAATGTAAGCACATAACTTCTTAACTGCATTTAGACGATATTCTTCTCTACATCAATTTTGCAGAATAAATACAAAACAGTATTAAAGCAAAAAAGGGCACTCTTTTAGACAATCCATTAAGGGCAATAGGCAGACAACCAGCAAAGTCACACTTGCGCAAGCATTCATGTCTAGGAAGTAGGAAGGGAGCAAGGGACAATTTTATTGTTGTTTTATTCAAAGAAATGCTCAGAACTTACCGTCCGGATGGGCTCTTCTGGACGCCCTGTTGCACAATCAATTACGGTGTGAATACCAACAAGCGTTGCAGGTATGGTCTCTGGCTTGCTGAGATCGGCCTAAAATCAGTTACAACAAGAACACACAAAATTACCACTCCACCAATTCGCAGTCCGGTACATCACTCGTGTAAACAAGAACGAATTCAGCCAATCACGTATTTACAGCACAAAGTAGACCTACATTGACGACGGTGGCGCCCCAGTCCCTGAGGAAATCGGCGGGCGCCGGGCGCGGCCTGACAAGGCACCTGACGTCGTAGCCCTCGTCCAACGCCCTGCGGACCACCTGCCGCCCAAGCGTCCCCGTAGCGCCCACCACCAGTATGCTCGTCGGCCGGACGGGGGTCCCCTGCGCAATGCTGGTCGGCGCCACCGCCTGAGCGTTACAGGTAACCACCAGCCTGCACCGCGATCCACCTGCAGAAACGACACTGTAACTAATCGGGAGGCAATCGCGAGTTCGCGACTGGGTGAGGCGAGAAGGCGGGGTACCTTTCGGCGGGTGGCAGAAGACTAGGCGCATGCGCGGCTGCGCGCGGGAGGCCGAGGAGAGGGAGCCGCGGCGGCGAAGACGGCTCGGGGAGGCGAGCTGCGACGGCAGCGCGGCGAGACTGGTCAACGCCATGACTGGGGCGGGCCGGTGGCTGGCGTCGGCGTGGCGTGGATCGCCGCGGGGTTCTGGTTTGAGTGGGGAGAGGAGTGGCGGAGAGGGGATGCCATGCAGCCGATGGCCGTCGCGCCACGTCCACCGCCGTCATCCGTTTCCTTTTCCACGTCATTTTCCGCTTTATCTGCACTGAAGACCTATTATTCGGGAATTCGTTTCTATGTTAGGGATACGTGTCTAATTTCGTCTGAAGGAGTGGGAAGGTCGCTAGCTGCTCGCGGTCTCGTCCGCTTCCGACCAGCGATCCGTTGGGGATCCGGAGCGCGCCAGAATGCAGGGCGGATCCAGGGGCATCGTCTATGGCGGCCTCAAGTACCAGGCAAGCTCCCGCGCCCGCCTTATGGAACCTTCTGGAACCCTGTTCTTCCTCCTCATCTTTGGCCACGCTTGCAGGCGCGGTGCATCGCCGACGTGCGCGCGGAGGCTGGCTCCACAACCTTCCTCGCCGGGACGCTCAGCCTCAAGGAGGAGAACGAGGTGCGTATTTCTTCAACAGCTTGTCCTTCGTCCATGGACTCCAGCTGCCCCCCTTCTGCAGCGATTCCGATTCGGGCAATTCCTTTGGTCAAAGTAAATGGCGTTAGATTTTATTTGGATCTCGAATTGTATGTGTCCAAGTAGGTGCACCTGATCCGGTTGTCGCCCGCGGAGGGAGAGCTGGTGTGCGACGGCCTCTTCTATCACCACAATGAGATCTGGGACCTCAAGTCCTGCCCCTTCGATCATAGGGTCTTCTCCACAGTTTACACTTCTGGTAATGATAGGATTCAGTCCTCTTATCCTCTATAGCTGCATTTTGACCATTCCAATTTATAATTATGAAATATATACTTTTGTTCTGATGCGAATGGCAGGTGAGGGATACGGCGCAGCCGTTTGGAAGATACCAGAGCTGTACGGGCAGTCTAACTCACCACAGCTTGAGCAACTATTCACGCTCGATGGGCATAGGGGCAAGATAATACGGTATGGTCCTGTTTTTGTTTACTTGCTGTAGAGCTGTTTCATGGCAGTGTGGAGAGCGAATGCAATTTCATTGTCTAGTGTTGAAGCAGTGTAGTGCTTATTTCTAGTCAAATGAGGTGTTTGTTTTAGAATTGAATAGAATGTATGTAATGTTCCTAAAGGCTGCTGCCTAGTTGCTAGGCGCTTAATGGCTCCAACACTGAGTGAAGAGAACACATTCTTCAAAGCTCTGATAGCAGCCCTAGTAATGCAATTATGCAATTAACACTGACATAAGTTTTTTCTAAGGTATGACCATTGTCCTTTTAATTATCAATATAGCATCTAATGTGATTGCATAGTGTTATCATTGTTTTCAGTAACTAATTCTAGTACCAGGTTATTAAATACTAGAAATCTACTAATTCCATCTATGTAGATACTTGGCCGTGGTCCTAATTTTAGTTCCTTTTACAGGTGATCTCACAGGGATCGTCTGACATGCTTCCAAATTTACGAGGTGGAGCTTGGGATCCACACAATCAAAATTCAATTGCTGCAATATCTGATTCATCGCTTCACTTATGGGATGTCCGTTCTATGGAGTTAATACTTTCATCTTGACCTTCAAAGATCTCTATGATTCTATTTTAGTTTAATGGTTTAAGTATTTATAGTTTTGTTTATCTTTGTTTGTGCTTCTATTTTAGATTAGTTGTTAAAACGCCTGAAGTTTTTTCTTTGTTTGTGCATATTTGACTCAGAAAGTCAATGGCTATTGAACATGCACATATTCGGGATGTGGATTATAACCCCAAGAAGCAAAACATAATTGTGAGTATGGTACCTACTTTCATATCTCTCAGATGTGACAATTTATTTATATATACTGTTGCGACCTGGTGTGTTTTTTTGTATGCTTGGGTGCCCAGGTTGTATTGGGTCCCTAACAGGGGCAGCTCTGTACTCCCTCTCTCTCTCTCTCTTAATACAAAGATATGCAACTCTCCTGTGTGTTTGAGAAAAATATTAGCATTCTTTCAAATTGTTTTCTTACTGTTACTTGTTTCTTGCTTTAGTAAGTGCCATGATTTGTAGTCACTCTGGTTATGGCATGACTTGTTACCTTTTTTTTATCATTCTTCAAATATCCATTGTATTCGAATCTATTTTTAATTTATTATAGTCTTAATTTTATCTAGATGAACCTCGATCTTCATAGAGTGATAGATAGCTCTTGCTGATTTATGAATCAGTTGTCAACTTATTGTCCTGCTGATCAGGAACCGCTTATACACTGCAGGCAACAGCAGAAGATGAATTTGGAATTCACTTGTGGGATCTCAGAATGCTTAAGCATCCTCTTAAGGATCTCGCTGGACATTCACATTGGTAAGTAGCTTTCTAGTGAACAAACTCAAATAAGGATCTTTTAATTGCAAGACGTGAAAATACGGTGCTCTATTGTTTGATGGTTGACTTCCTTCAAGTGGGTGCATATTCATCCCATTTCTAGTTGGTTTTATGCATTCTATTGGTCTAGTAGATAAGCAGTCGCCGCCTTTTATGGGATGATGAGGTCCATTCGCTAGTTTTACATTTTCTAACAGTCTTTAACTTGTTCTTATATCTACCAAATATCCTTTGTTTGTGTTTGATTTTCTTATTTTTACAGGACGTGGGCTGTTCGGCACAATCCGGAACATGACGAGCTGATTCTGGTCTGTATTGTGCAAATGTTTTTCAAATTCGTTATATATTGGTATCATGGAGTACCGACTAATGAAGGTTTTTGTAGAGTGCTGGAACAGATTCAACTGTAAATTTATGGTTGGCCAAAGTTGGCAGTGATGATTCTGGACCTGAAAGGTCTGTATTCTTTATTGGTGCCTATTAGATTTCTTCTTAAAAATTTGTTATTCCAATGCTGGAATATTGTGTTTGCAGCCCTTCTGGTTCACCCAAGAGGCAAGAAGAGCCCTTACTCAACTCGTATACTGACTACGAGGACAGCATCTATGGTACCTTCAAATCTTAATCCTTTTTAAATATTATTCAAATTTGGACAAGGAATAACATAATTTAATGAAATTATAGGTATTGCATGGAGCTCCCATGACCCATCATTGTTTGCTTCTTTATCTTATGATGGAAGGGTAAGTACACGCACTATCTAGTGTTTATGAAACTGTGCCTTCCGCTTTCCAAACATTTTATTGTTGCCTCACAAAAAGCATTTATCAGACGCTATAATGTTCAGGTTGTTTTGGAATCACTCAAGCCCTTCTTGCAGAGAAAATGAAGCCTGTTGGTCTGTGATGAGAACTGTAATGGTATAACCTGGTCCCTTACATATATAGTCCTTACGTGTCTAAAGTTACTTCATGCTCTAATAAACAATTGTTTTCCCCAGCAGAGTTCTTTGATACTGCAGAGACGTTGCCTTGGGCAGCTCAATTCACAAGCTCTTATGTGATGATCCATCTGTTAACAGCATTGGCATAGGTACTTATTGCAGCAATGGTGAAATAGTAGATATCTGAGTGATGTAGAAATCTTCTTGTCTGAAATCTGATTTTCTACACTACACCCTCTTGATTCAGACCAATTGTGGTTGCAAAAATTCTGGTTTAGCTTCAACTGGAGAGAGAAGCCTAGTCAAGATTATTAGTGGGTTTTCTTTTCCTGTATTTTAAATTTTATCTACAGGTGGCCAGGGATTTTATTTTTTAGAAATTGGAAGTGAAGATCTTATGTTCAAGATTTTGCACACTGTAAGAGAGATGTAACAGGGTCAACTTACACCAGTAACTCTACAGTTATGGTATTATCTGTCAAAAGGTGTACCCCATCTGTTTTTAATTTCTGTGGTTAGGACAAGAATTTTATTTAAAAATGAACTGGATTCGTTGTTGCACAAACGACAACAATTTAATAATGCTGAGATTATGTATTAATCCTCTCAAATGTAAGGTACAACTGAGAGCAAACTTTATTTGTAGAAAATGAGATATCATTTTCACATGAGTAGTTCCTGTAGAAATCAGGAGAATATTTTTTGTTGTAAAGGGGCCCTATATTCAGTGCATTGCACTGATCATGGTAGGAGCACTTTACATGAGTCAACTACACGAACTTGTTATGACGTCAGAAGCATTTCATCATCAAGTACACAACCTATGAATCTGAACCATAATTACCTAGTTCTGTATGATATTATCCAGGGGCGGAGCTAGAGCAAATCCGTGAGAGTGCAGTCCTCTCGTGGGTGTATAGAATTTTTTTTTATAAAAGTGCAAATATAATAAAAATTTGATCAAAATCACTGATTTTTCAATTTTTGTGCGTCCGCACCCCCAGCATGAATATGGCTTAGGTGCTTCGATTCTCAAAATAAATCACGAATAAGCATTTCATCTTTTCTGCACAATAAAAGTGTTTTCTTAAAATATTTACTACTGGAATTAAAAGAAATGGAAGGAAAAGAAAAGGTGGAAACAGAAACAGGAAAGTGTTAGCATGCTCACTTCGTTCCTTTCCCAAAGTTCAACCAAACACATCCCATGCCGGCGCGTCGGCGAGCACCTCAGCACCGCCGTCGCCGCGTCGCCCCCTCCCAACTTCCCTGAGGTACCCTCCACCGGCTGGAGATGGCCCAGCCGAGGCGGCGAGCCGGGCACCAGCCGTGTCCGTGCCCACGTCGCGCCGCTCTACAGCCAGCAGCGGCGCTCCTGCTCTTCCTCCTCGCTGCCGTCGCGCTACTCTACGTCTCCCCTCCGCCGCTCTCCGATCACCCCGCACTCGCCTCCGCCCGCCGCCGACGCCGCTCGGCCCATTCCCAGGTATGCACTGGTGTGCTTCTCACGCACTTGCCGTCCACATTTCCGGATCCAGCTCGTCTCACTTTATGCGCGTGTGCTTGCGTGCACTCAGCTGTGAATGACTAATTACAAGGTTGTAATGTATTTTTTTTGTGGGGGGGGGGGGGGGGCNNNTGGGGGGGGGGGGGGGGGGACCAAGAAGGTGGCCAGCTCTTGGTGTGGGTTAAAATTCTGGACGAGTAAAATTTACATGTTCTAGTTAGTTGTGAGGTAAAGTATGTGAGACTGGAAGTTCTTTTTTCAGAATTGGTCGATTCATAACAACTTTTCTCTCGAATGTAGAAAAATGGTTTAACTACGACAGATGACCTGTGGGGTTCGAAGCTTGCTAGCAAATTTTATGGATGCAGCAACTCAAGCAGCAAGTTCCTTGGTGTGTTATCTGATTCTCATTGATTGCTTATTTAAATTTGGCATTGCTGCATGGGGTATGTCTATCAGTAGATATTACATGTCTCCTACAGTTCTGGGAATTATGAATCCTAGGTATTTGCATGGATTAGTGCTTTATATATTCTGAATCTGATGTAGTTGTTCTGGCTGATTTTCATTTTAGCTGAAGTAGCCAATATTCAAGTTTTGCAGATTCAGATATTACTACACAACCAGACCGCTATTTGATGATCGTTACAAGCGGAGGCCTCAATCAACAGAGAACAGGGGTAATGCTCCTTTTTTTGGAGGGAATATAACGTTCCATGATTATCAAAGCAGTTGGAAATGATGATGTAAAACTCCCCAGCATGGTTAACAAAAACGTTGAAAACCACTCAATTCTTGTGGTTTTGAACAAAGCTGGTCCGGCACATTTTCTTTGGTTCACCCATTTTTGGCTAAAGTGTTTTTTTTTTAGAAAATTTGAAAAAGATTAGCGGAAGAACCAAAAAAAAGTTAGGTAAACTGGAAACTAGTCCTTTTTTTTACAATTATTTTCGCTTTTGACCACATATGCCTTGGTCGGAAAACGGTCAGCTGGCCACCGAAACCAATTAGTTTACTGTAGCATTTCACAAATTTTTATTTTTGAATTTTGACTGGTAAATCAAGTGAGTTTTTTCGGTTTTAAAAAAAATCGTTAAACAGCCGGTGAGTGGTTTAGCTGCTCGATCGATAATGTAAACCTTGCTTTCCAGTAATTCAATAGGCCTTTAAAGATCTTGAATAAAATACAAACTGTCGTTAACCTGCTCCAACTGAGGATTCTTTTCAAGGTTTTATTAAGCTTGATACTCATGCTTTAAATTAATGCGACATATAAAGTATCATGGCGACATGGCTAAACCAAATTGAGGACCAGGTTCAGCAGCAAAACTCTAGAATTATCCGCAAACTCTGTACATAGGAGCAAAAATAGATAGAGAAGTTGCATTCTGCATTTCACCTACTATCCTTTTGTTTTCCAAATTTCGAAGGGTGGGGCTATTTCTAGGCAAATCAGAATATGTAGAATCAGTAGGTTGCACACAGTCCTTACATCGGTAATTAAGCTATGTAAACATTGAATATATTTTTTTCTCAGTTCTGTAGCCTTACAGAATACAATACAAATTTAGATTTTATTTTTTTTATCTATATTTGAATCTATTTTTCGACCTGATGCTTCCCCTAACACCTCTGGGCTTGCGCATGAGAATATGTAAGCCTTTAAACTTTTGAAATCTGCCTCCTCATTTAAACAGAAATCTGCTAGAGTGATTTGTTATGTATCACAAATAATATGTAGAACTTTTTTATAATTATTACTAACATGTAATCCTTTTTGTGCCTCTTCTATTTCCATATTCATAACTATCTTCATGAGCTGAATTAATATTAGTGTTGCTTTTCAGATAATTGACGCTGTTGTTGCCGCACGTATCTTAAATGCAACACTAGTTGTTCCTAAACTGGATCAGACATCTTTCTGGAAAGATGCAAGGTTTATTTCAAATCCCAGTCACTTACAACCCTTAACCTTCTAGTCATTCCATTTAATTTAATATAATCTTTGTTGCAGCAATTTTTCTGATATTTTTGATGCGGATTGGTTCATCTCCTCTCTGTCAAAGGATGTAAAGATTGTCAAAGAGCTTCCGATGATAGGATGGAGACTCCGGACTCCTCACAGAATGCGTGTTCCTCGAAAATGTACTGAGCGATGTTACATGAACCGTGTGTTGCCTGCACTCCTTAAGAAACATGTAAGTAACTGCATTGTAGCTGTGTGCCTTACGTTTATCTACTGTTAGTAATTGCCTTCAATGATTTCATTTACTTTTGTATTTATATGAATTCAACAGTGGACATATGCCTTGTAGTTAGGTAATGCAAGAATTTCATAGGAATCAGTTCAGTTTCATAGGAAAATAGCAGGAAATGGGAAAGAATCTCACGTTCGAAAAGGGGGCCTTAACCTGGTGACCAAATGTTATGACATGTTTCATTTTTGCTATATTTACTGTTAGAGAGATGGATTGTGTTGATAGTAGCCTCAAAGGGGGCTATATATAGAGGTACATGGGGAAAACCCTAGAGAAGGGAAAATTACAACAATACCCTTAACATTTACATTTTGTCTTGGGAAATAATAGAGAATAATGTTGGTAATGAACATGTTACTGATACTTTCGAACTAGATTCTTTACTTCTTTTCTGACTATTTGGGATGTTTGACTTTCATATTTCGAATACTAAACTGTCTGTTCTTCACCTGACACAGGTTATTCGATTGACAAAATTTGACTATAGATTAGCAAACAGGTTGCAGACTGACCTTCAAAAGCTGAGATGCAGAGTCAACTATCATGCTTTGAGATTTACTGCCCCGATACAAGCAATGGGTGAAAAGCTAATGCAAAGAATGAGGGAGAGGAGCAAATATTTTATTGCGCTTCATTTAAGGTACACATATTTCATACTCTCATTTTTTGTTCACATATTTCAGTACTTTTTTTTATAAACATCCTGTGCTCAGTTGAGAGGAAGTGAGTCTAATGCAAGACCTATACCGCAGTTATAAAAATAATAGTTTCTTCTTTTATATCAATAATGAACTTGAAAACCATTTACAGTTAGGACATAGGTGGTGCCTCCATCACACTGGGTAGGAGGGGCAGAATGCTCACCCACCTCTAGTACCAATGCAATGACTGAGCTGAGTTGCTATAACGCCTGTATGAATTGTGAATGGCACCTGAAAGGAAGTACCCAGCATGCTCCAGCTGTGTATTCAGTCAGTGCTCGCAGATGTTTCGTATGCCTAGCATTTGCCAGTTGTTCCAGTTGAGACAGATGGGAATTCGGGACAAATGTTGGTGTATAATAAGTTTTTTATCTTATTCATATAGAGACCTTGACAAGGTAGATTAACTAGTTTCATCAGTTAGGCAAAAGATCACTAGGGGCTAAAGTGGACATGTGACCTTGATGTAAAATTTCAGGAGGAAAAGAAATGATGTACCAAGGCTAAATTTTACAGATACTTTCCAGCAGTTCATGTGGATTTCCTTTCCATTTTGTTAATGATATTTTCTTTTAAATTCTCCTAATGTTATTTTATTTATGATGTCAGATTTGAACCTGATATGCTTGCTTTTTCGGGGTGCTACTATGGTGGTGGAGAAAAAGAGAGAAGAGAACTTGGTGCGATACGGAAGAGGTGGAAGACCTTGCATGTATGTATGCTACTGTGTGATTGTATTGTATGTACTTCGACTAGCCAAGATCAAATGGTGTGAGACTACATCTGCTGATTTCTATTCCAGGCTAGCAACCCAGAGAAAGGAAGAAGGCAAGGCAGATGTCCACTAACCCCAGAAGAGGTTGGTCTGATGTTGAAGGCGCTGGGCTACAGAAAGGATGTACACATATATGTAGCTTCTGGAGAAATATATGGAGGTGCTAGAACTCTAGCACCCCTTAAAGCGATCTTTCCCAATATCCATACAAAAGAAACTATATCAAGCAAAGAGGAGCTGGGCCCATTCTTGAAATATTCATCTCGTATGGCCGCACTTGATTTTATTGTCTGTGATGAAAGTGACGCTTTTGTAGCCAACAACAATGGCAACATGGCAAAAATTTTGGCTGGGCGAAGGTACCGTTATTTCTTGCCGTTGTACTTGTGTTTTGGGTGGTCTGTTATTATCCTGATGGTATTTGGTTCTTCTGCAGGAGATATTTTGGGCATAAGAGAACGATCCGGCCAAATGCAAAAAGGCTGTATCCCTTATTTTTGAACAGAAGGAACATGTCATGGGACACATTTTCCTCGAGAGTGGGCGCGTTGCAGAAAGGGTTTATGGGAGAGCCAAAAGAGCTCAGGCCAGGAAGGGGGGAATTCCATGAGAATCCCTCAACCTGCATCTGTGAAAGGACCGATGTCAAAACAGTCCCCAAATCCAAATCCCTGGACGGTCAAGTTGTCAATTATGGTGCTCATGAAAGTGAAGTCGTTACTGAACCAGCAGTTCCTAGTTTCACTGACGAAGAGGTGGGAGAATCTGACGTGGAAGAAGATGCTACTGCAGAAAAAGAGGAGATGATTGACCCTGAAGCGGATGACGATGCATTGGTCAGACCAGTGGACCCTGAACTGGAACAGGTTCTTTCAGATTAGTTGTCCAGTGTCGTAGATGTTGCTCTTTGAAGTGAAATTGACCAGTTTTGACCCCGTTATTGATCAATTTTTGACTCCCTTTAACTGTACATACTAATTTGCATCCTCCACGCCGCTGTAGCGCACCATCCCCACGGACAGCCTGCATCTGTGATTTGTTTGAGGTAGTTTGAGCTGGTTTTTCTTAATGTCGTTTACTGATAATTTGTAACATATGCGGGAATATTGTATCATATTCTTTTCACAATTACAGAGCGATTTTATCTTTATTTCTTCTCTAGTGCTAATTTTCCTTATCAAATGTTAACACGATAGATTTGCATACGGTTCCATTGTTCGCAGATCACATACGTTTAACTGATGGATGCTAAAAGCATCATACAAAAATAACTGATTACTTAAGAACCAACATTCAACAAATGTTCCAGCCTTCACCTATTATTTCGTGATTCCATAATCTCAGAGAGGATAAGTAAAGTGCACTACATTACCCATTACAGCCCATGCATCAAACATTAACAACTCATGGATAGGTCGTCATCACCATGCATCACCATAAACCTAAAACCATCGCAGCATCTGTAACCAATTCCTTGCATATGCACCAGCTGTGTGCCTGCCGTTCCCGCCGCCCATTGGTGGTTTCAAATTGCCATCTCTTACTTCATTTCTGGGTCCAGTGAGCCCATGCCAATGCCTGCGGCGCCGTGCCGCAGCTGAAGCCGCGCCGCCCCGTTCATGTTCCTGCCACCGACGCCAAGGAAGTCTCTCGTGCTCAGCTTGCCATCGTCCACGCCGGGGAAGCCACTGCTGAACGCTCCGTTGCCAGAAGCCGCGAGGCTATTCATCATGTCCCGGAACTGGCTCTCGTTCTCTGCCTGTGAAGTGCTCCTTGATGACGAGCTTTCCCCCGCCATAAACCCAGCTGCCCCGGCAGGTTTCCCGTTCAAAGCGCCGCCACTGCCTAGTCCTCTGAGAAGCGAGTTCACGCTGCCGCCTCCTCCACCGCTCGTGGTCGCGCCCATCTGCGCGGCCTTCTGCAGTAGCGCTGTCGCCGACATCTGCGGCGGCGCGACGGTCTCTGACGAGTTGTTGTACAAGGATGAAGAGAAGCCGGCGCCGGCTGCCATTTGATTTCCCATAAGGTTTCCAGAGAATATGGCTCCCGACTCGTGGCCGGCGCTACTGTTGCCGTGCTCGCCACCGTCGCCTCGGCCGTTCCCGGCAGCGGAACCGTTGAATTGGTCCGGGAATACGAGACGCGCGTCCTGCTGGCCGCTCGTCGCGCCCGAGAAGAACCCCAGGTTGAGTAGACCGTTGTTTGCCTGCTGATGCTGCTCCGGCAGCTGCATCAGGCCGTGGAAGGCCGGCTTTCCGTTGAGCAGCGATGTGTGGCCGGCTTGTCCTTGGTGACCGTCCTCACCACCGCCGAGGTAGAACGGCGAGGCGGAGGATGACGTTGGGTGCGCACCGCGGAACGCCTGGGTGCCCGCGGAAGATGGCATGAGGAGCTCAAACTGACCAGCAGCATTCGCACCCATGGCAGTGGCACCGGAGGAATGGGCATGGTCTTGGAAGGCGGATTGCAGCTGAGAGGCAGCCATCCCCGAGAGACCGAGGGCCATGCCACCGGAACCGTACATGCCGGCGCCGATGGGCGGCAGCCTGGCGCTCTCCTGCGCCAATGCGTCGCAGAACGCGCGGTGAGTGATGAAGCTGTCCCTTCTGCAGTATACAACCGACAAAAAAACGAACCAAAATGTATTTAGCTATGGTATAAATCTTAAGGCCAAATCAAAGTAATCGATCTCTGCATTGTAGATGATTCTTTATGAACCAAAAATACACAATATTAGTAGTTGGATCTTAAGTAAAGAGCATGAACTGAAGAAAGGAAAACAGAGAGGTTGCTAACCAGTATACACATTCACCACGCTCCTTAAACAGAAGTACTCTATTGCGAGAACGGGCGTGTAGCCCGGTGGTAACTCGCTCTGCTGTGAACGGTGCCCGCCTGGGTTCGATTCTTAGAATCGACTCGGGTGTCTCACCGGAGCAGTGCTCCTTGATTAAATCTCGTGCCTCTCACGCGTTGTGCGCGACGTCCCCGTCGCCTGCGAAGTTCATAGGACTTGTCGATCTCAAGAAGGACGCGACTTCAAAGCTGTGTTTAGTTGTAAGTCTGAGAGTGTGTATAGGAGTATCGGTGTGAGTGTGTTGTGGTGTACGTGTGTGTGCACACCAACCGATGCTACAGCTGTACCAGTAAGAGAGGCTTAAAAAAGTACTCTATTGCATTGTTTCAAAATTTTGTTAAATAATTTTTAGAGAATGGTTAATACAATGTTGTTAGGTGTAGAATTTTGAACTTGGTTCAGAATATACATGGTTCCAGTTTTATTTGCCTCTGAGGGTGAATTATTATGATGCGAAAAACATTTCACAGTTTCAAGAAATGCTTCACAAGACAACAATAATTTATGTGTTCCTTTTCTTCTATCTGAGAGGCAGTTCTCCTGCCCATTTACCTTTCAAAAACCCAATATGAAATATACAGAGTAATTACTATTCTCATCAACAGTTGTTATTTTTTTGATGGAATGTCTTACAGCCGTCTGAACTATGCGTGTAGTGATGTGAACAGCTACAACGATTAGACCTGACATAGTGACGCTGTACTCGAGCTTTTTGGTTGACTGGAAGAATCCATTTCTCTATTTTGGACGGAAATGTCTTAGTGTCGAAGTATCTCCATCATGCAAGCCAGAAATAGAATTGTACTAGGAGTAGATAAGCTCCAAATACTGACGTGGAAGTTGTTGTAGGCGTATCTTTAGTTACCAAATACGATACGTTTACATGGAATGGTAGGAACAGACCCTACAGAAGCAGAGCAACAGGCAGCATCTCTGGCTGTTGCATCGAGCTGCATGGCACTAGTGTAGTATGACAGTACTGGAGGGAGACGACGAAGACGACGCCATGAAAAGAATGGAGCTGCACCTGCAGGCATGCGTGAGGCATCCCATCGGGGCGTCGCTCACATAAGAACAGGCGAGACTGCCATGGCCGTGCTACTTGCGAGGACATGCATCACGTGAACAGCTTAGCTACTCCTATATAGTACTGTATAGGTGGAGCGGGGATCCATCCATCCATGGAGAGAGAGAGATGTGGATTCCGAGGCGAAAAAGGAGACTGTTTTTTCTCTAGTACTCCAGTAAGACTCATCTCAAAACGACCGTGGCTCTCTCTCTCTCTCTCTCTAAAGGAAAAGATCTACAGTAACAGTACTACAGCGCTCAAACTCAAATGAAATCCAGGTCGAATGTCCAAACAAGAAAGACGAAGGGAAGGGAGGCCCAGCACTGGCAGGGCACTGGCGCACAGATAGCAGCAGCTACCTTGCCGGCCGACCAGTCTGTGACAGAGCCCTAGCTAGTAAACCTAACACCCACACACACGCATCAAATCACCACGGAGATACTATTGCGCATGCCTTTCCGTGCCTGCTTCTTTTCTCCCCTCATCACAGAGTTCATCATGACCCAATCATATAGTACTAGTACTACACACCAACATAAAAATTTCTATAAAAAGCAATGTCACTCGATCAAACAAAAAACTGAATTATACGCATTTCAAATGAACTCTTAACCAAATTAAAATTCGTTCTGAATGAGGTTAGTACTAGGACGGAAGATCGAACAAATTAACAAGATCGAGTGAGAGTACCTGGAGAATAGGGTTCCACAGTCGCATCGGTACTCGCGCGTGCCGCAGGTCTTGGAGTGCGCCTTCCAGTCGGACTGCACGGCGTAGCGCTTGTTGCACTTGTCGCACTTCCACTTCTTCTCGCCGTGCTTCCGGCAGTAGTGCTTCTTGATGCCGGTGAGGTCGCCGAGCGCCCGCGACGGGTCGTGGTGCACGCACGTCGGCTCCGGGCACAGGTACACCTTGCGACGCGTCTCCTTGGGGTTCTTCTGCTTCAGCTTCCACGGCAGATTGTGCCCGCGACGGTGGAGCTGAAGGTTCTGCTCGCGCTGGAACCCCTTGTTGCACACCTCGCACACGAAGCGGTTCGTCGCCAGAAGCGTCTTCGGGGACAGCGCGATCACCTCAGCGTCAGGATCTGATTAATTGTTTGTTTTAATTAGTTCCACGCGTGTAATCAGTAATCATGCACAGAAGGAAATAAAACAAACTTAATTAGATTAAATGATTAATTAGGGGTAGGTACTTGCTTGGGTTGCCGGGCTGATTCCTCTTCTTCTTGGGCGCCGGCGTGGCTGCTGCGGGGTTGTTCTGCGCCGGAGGAGGAGCAGGCGCGGCCTGCTGCAGCGGCATCGGCTGCATCTGCGCGTCGCCGAGTCCGAACAAGTACGCGGACGAAGAGGCAGCCGCCATCGATCTCTATCGATCTATCCCAGGACCCAGCAGGTGATGATGAATTGATGGAGTTGTTGCTTGTTCTCTTCTCTGAACTCCGATAATTATGGCAGCTTCCAAGCAAGCAAGAAGCCAGTCGTCACTCGAACTTGAGACGAGTCCAAGTGACGCAGTGGCAGCGTATGCTCCTTGGACACTAGCAGTCTACCAGACTCGATCTGCGGTCAGCCTTTTCGTCTTCTTCTCTACCTAGAGCTAGCCTCCGGCGTCCTGTGCTGAAGACAAATTAAAGGCGAGAAGAGAGCAAGTTAATGGTGTGACTAAGCTTCAAAAGTTTGATCAATCCATCCAGCAGGAAGAGCAAATGATGAACACAGATGATAGAACAAGCTGATGATGAGCAGATCAAATCGGTATATGCATGGAGATGATGCTGCAAAAAGCAATTGAAATCACGAACCAAAAGCTGGTTGAAAAAGCCTGGGATCGAAGACGGAGATGAAGCTAGCAAGAGCGGCACACGCGCTCCGTCTTCTATCAGGAGGAAGAAGGAGAAGAAGGGAAAGGAGTGAGAGAGTGGTTGGTTATGAGCACTTGTCTATCGTCTCACCCAGATGCCCAAAGCGGCTGGATGGCTGATCTCACTAGCTAGGGGAAGCACCAGGTCAGTGACCTGGACGGTGGACCCCCGACCGGGGACCACCTGAAAGATGCTCATCCCTTTCACCATCCCTTGGCCGTGGCTGTTGGCCTCGCCTCCAGTCTCCTCCCTCAAGGCCACCCACGCTGCTGCTGTTGCAGCTGCACGTACTCGATCGGTGGGGAGAGATACTTGGCTGGATGTAAAATTGGCTGCTGGCCTGTCCATCAGTCTCCCGCGAGTAATTGCCAGACAATTTACAGAGTTAATCGTTTGTGTGAAAACTGCATATATATACGTCTGTTGGCTAGCTAGCTGCATAATAATCTTACTGCTGTAAACGAGTAATCGATCAATTAATAGAGTTAAACTATTAACAGCGGCACAGATATCTTAATGAGAACACTATTGGCCAACGCTGGGATCGATCTAGCTAGATGTGGATAGATGGATATAGACCAACCATTGTAAGAGCGAGCCACAAAAAATGATTTCCTTTTTTTTTCTAGTTTGAGTGGATAAATCGATTTACTTTTGGTTCTACACATCTCATACAGTTTCTACGCAATTCCTAATTGAGAAAAAAGACTTCGCTAGCTGATAGCAACCGGTTAACTAGTTCTAGTCAAACTGATAGGTAAAATAGTCTGAAAATTCAACGCAAAATCTTCGATAGACTACCTCCATTCTTTACTCTTTTCTCTTGTCCATTCTTTGATGCGGATACGCTAAAAAAACTCTCTGCTTTGAGCTAGTGGAACTGTTGACCTGATTTCAGCATGCACCCTCTAATAAACAATCATGCATGTTCTCATGTAAACTGTTGATCTAATTCAAAACTTAAATTTTAATTTAACGGTTTAAATATTTTTATGTTTAGGATTGTTATTAGCTAGCTACTACTACTTAGTCAATTTTTTATATGCATACATCTAAAAATTAAGATCAGTGCATGTGCCTTGCAAGGCAATCATATGTTATTCGAGTTGCAGTATCATACAATACACATTTGGTACATCCATCACCTTTTCTCACGACGACATTCTTTGTCACGTACCTTACATGTCAGGGATTAGCCTTAAGATGTTACATTGTTAATTCCATCGATCGCGATGCGTTTCTGCATGATTGCATGTGATATGGGGACAAAACCAAAACAGCATAAATACATACAGATGACCGCGCATGTGAATGCTCATTTTTTCCCGCCAGGAATCCCAAAGTTCAGACGTGGGAAAACAGCAAACCATCAACGGAAAGGAATTACACCAGGGCAAGTAAAAGACAAGCCATGTACTGCTAACAATGATCGAGTACCGTGTTTTATACAGATGCAGCAGTACTCAAAAATTGGGCCAACAACAATATGCTGCCAAAACTAGCTCTTGTCACGAGACCGTGCTACTGCTAACAAAGAATCTCTCTCTCTCTCTCTCGCACACACACACACACACATTGCAAAGGTTGGGTATTCTCCATCCGGTTCACAAAGAAAATCGTTTTGGACAATAACACAGTCTTCAAAACATAACTTTAACTTCTACTTTTTATAAAAATATTTATTAAAAAATAACACATTTATACTTTTATGAAAATACTTTTCAAGACAAATCTAATTATGTGTTTTATATATTCCTAAACTTAACAAATTAAAACTTATTTGTAATTTATATTCTCAATGTTTAATCAAAACATTGTTCAAAACGACCTTCTTTTTTAACAGGAGGGTTGGTTCGGTCAAACTTAATACTACACTGGAACTCATCAAACTTTTTATTTTGCCGACTATGACAGTGACTAGATAGTAGAAGAAAAGCTATATAAACCCAGGGCAATATATATGTAGCGCATGGCCATTGCCAATTTCCCACCTATATGGGCCAAGTTTATCTTGCATCAGTTTTTGGTAATCAAGGAGATGTCACAACACATGATGCTTTAGTGGTTGGTGATGATCACACTCTGTACCAATTAGAAATGCACAGAAATTAACATTTGCGTGACATGTCGGCCTCATGAGGTTAGGTGTAAATGTATGTGTATCATATATTGATGCGTCCACGATTGATCTAATCAATATATCATGATCATCAAATCGACGAGCTGGAATGAAAAAAAAGAACCAGCAAAAAGTTTGAATAGCAAGTGGCAATTAGCTAGGATCCAAACATCGTAATTAAATCGAAAAGGATTGACGCCTTGTTATGAAAGAGAGAGAAAAAAGAGAAAGGGAAACGACAAATGTTTTGCATGCCATCTACTTAATTGGAGAGCTTAAGGACATGTGTTGAGCCTTGAGAGGGAGCTCAGCTACTGATGTGAGATGGACTCAAAAAGTGTTTGATTGCATTTGCACACTTTTTTTTTTGCAAAATATGAATGTGTGAAACATCTTAATCCCCCCACCAAAAGATTATCCCCGAGCTTTAGCTTGTCAATTATTGCTCATAGCCTTATAGGACGGAGTCGCTGCAGATCCCATGCAATCAACAGCAATATATAGTGAAACAACATTATATAATCCAAATTAACAATGGTCGCGTAACATTATAGCATGCTGGAAGACAATGACCAGTGCGGTTGGTCGAAGAAGATCCAACAGTGGCTGATAGCCCGGACGCGTGAATTAGGGCTTGGTGGGATCCAGGACAACAGCTTTTCCAGGAGTCATCAATCCAGCGGCAGGGACATTGCATGCTTGTTATCAGGGTGCCCCGGACCCGGCCCTAAATTAAGAACCTCCTAATCTATCTCAAGTTTAATTGGGCCATGGCATGGCGCCTGGAAGTCGCAATAGGCTCTGTATATAGCTATCAGTAGCTGATGCATGTCGTGGGTGATGCTGCATCATCGATCAGTTGAGGTGATGCATCCATTGACACACGTCCACAATTAAGTAAGACAGACGTGTGTTGTGTTGCATCTTCTTCATACTATCAATCTACTCATTTGAAAAGATGAACTGTAGTAACCATTTGCTCGCTGGTAGTAGTACTGTTTTTTCAAAGACATGCAGCGTGTTTCTCGCGCACTGCAGACTCTCAGTGATCAGAAACACATGTCGTTAAGCTATCCCAAGGTAGCTCTCAGCACTGCGTCATGGCTGCTACTTCATGATGAGTGAACGCGAGCAGCTTTTCTCTAGCCATCTCTTTCAGGTCCGCAGAGAACATGAGCGGCCTCACCAGTGAAGCTAGCTAGGTCAGGTCTGCTGAGGTACTCGATCCTACCCAGGCAGAGGCAGGCAGAGAGGCAGAGGCCTTCTCTCCATGGCCTTTCTTCGCCTGGCGTGTAGCAGCAGCAGTCAGCACCCAGCCTCGCGCGGCTGTAGCCTGTTCGTGTTGTTCACGAGACGAGACATGGGTCAGAATTCAGAATTGAATCAGCGCCGCGGCAGCTGCATGCCTGAATCTGAGGAGAGAGGGCCGGGTTTCTTTGACGGCTTGCGGTCGGACGCATGCGCTCTCGCCTCCAATAATTTCGACCCCGTCGGTACATTCCGACGTCTTGTCGTCCCGTCCGCCATGGCGGCCTGCCTCGGAGACCGGGCTTCTCTCTCTCTCTCTCCCCCTCTGGGGACTAGTTCTCCAGTATCACAGTCGCAGCAGAGAGGAGATCCATGGATTGATATGCATGGATGGATGGTTCACGAGGGCGAGAGACGCATGACAGGACTCACGAGCTCGCAGCCCAACAGGTTCATGCAATTGCAGGAGGCCCAGGCATGCATGGGTCACTGCTAGCTGCTGCTGGTTGACATGTCGGGATCAGTGACAAGCATGGCTGAGATCAGATGTTATAGGGCTAATTAAACTTTCGTCAGCTTATTACCATCGTCAACGATACAAATAATCAACACTTCCTATAGCTAGCAACCTCTCGCGGTCAAATGCGTGCAGACATTATTGGCAGCGCTGTCTCCTAGTACTAGTAGCAGCAGCAGCTGCTTCTGATTTCTCGAATTTGAAGAAGGCAGGCTTTTGGGAAGTCATCCTTTTGTGATGTGATTTAACAAGTGGATGTTTGGAAGGGGAAAACCAGGCAGTGGAACTGGAAGCGATCGACGGGTTGATGATTGGGCTTTGATCGTGATACGGGCTCGATGGATGGATGGGGTGAAACGAAGGCGTCAAAGACACAGATTAGGCTTACAAAAAGATGCATGGACTCACATATACATACAGTACAAAAGGGTTGACAAGATGTTTGCAAATGTGCAGTTTAATTGCGATCTCCTTGTAAACTGCAAGGCGAAGGTTAAAACGAAAAGTTCTGAAAAGCAATGCATATGGTCAGCTTGCCATCAGCTTTGAGGATGAACTGCATGGATGCATTAATTAATCCCATGCACGTCTGCGGCGTAGCAGCATACAATTACAGATGCAGAAGGGATGTTCTTCTTGCTGTCTCGCTTGGACTCAACCGCTTGGGCTCACATGTTTGCTCCTTTTCCTTTTAGCATCACGCACAGCATCGATCCCCACAACTTTTTAATTTTTGTCCTCCTTGCACCTAGTAGTAAGAATCAGTTCATTTTCTTTGGATCTTCAACAACCAATATTCATTAGTTTTGGTTATTAAAACTTCTCTTTTAAGCTAGCCAGGCTCCTTGGAGATAATCCTAATTAAAATGGCTATTTTGTTCGAAATTTCCTACTCTAGTACACTTATTAAACCTTTACTGGCTATTAGCTGTTCATGGCAAACCCAAGGAATTGAGGGGGTAATTAATGTGTTTTTGCACAGAAGAAGGTGGGGAAGACACCGGACGTCCGGTTATCCGGATTTTTTTATTTTTCGCATGGCCCATGGCACGGCCTGAGCTGTCTGTGCAGGATGATGCATGCACGAGGAGGAGCTGAGCACATTGAAATGTTATATTTTCCTTGAACAAATGATCAATCCTTTGCAGACTGACAGGACAGAAGTTTCCTCCACAGGCCACAGCCTTGGCAGAATTGTCAACGAAGCCCAAAGACACGGCCCACGTAAATAAAAGAAAAGAGCCCAAAGACATGGCCCAAACGACGTCCACCATGGCCCGCGCGCACCTGATCTGATTCTTCTCACCTACTGTACCCAGCGGCGACCGCTTGGTACGTCTCCGCCGGTCGCTTTGCCTGGATCCAGCAATCATGGCGCGGCGGAATCTGGAGGAGGCCGCGGGCGGCGACAAGCTCATCCTCCGCGGGCTGCAGTTCCACGGCTTCCACGGCGTGAAGCGCGAGGAGCAGACGCTCGGCCAGAAGTTCGTCGTCGACGTCGACGCCTGGATGGACCTCGCCGCCGCCGGGGAGTCCGACAGCATCGCGGACACCGTCAGCTACACCGACATCTATGGGTTATTAGCTTCACAACCTCCCCCTTGTTTCTGATTCAGAGCGATTTTTTTTTTTTTATCTCCGAGATTACTCATTGGTGGTCGCTCAATGCTCATGATCCGCAGGATAGCCAAGGGCGTGGTTGAAGGTCCTCCGCATAATCTTCTTGAATCGGTGGCTCACTCGATCGCAACCAGCACTCTGCAAGAGTTCCCTCAGATCTCCGCCGTCCGGGTGAAGGTCGGAAAGCCTCATGTCGCGGTGCAAGGCGTCCTGGACTATTTAGGCGTGGAAATAACGAGGCGCAGGAAGGCATGATCAGAGCAGAGCAACCTGTTCAGGTAGCTGATGAACTCGTCCCGTATCTGTATGTTCTGCTACTTGATGATGAAGTCGTCGATCAGTTTGCTGTTCGTAGCTGCTACCAGTCCTGATAATCTCTCCTTGTGGTTTGATTTACTTTCGAATTTCACTGCAATTACGCTTGGCACGAACTGCCGTCTTCTCTTCGAAAATCATGTATGGAGCTTTTTAATTGCTCTTTGTACCGCCGCCAGCGAGGATTTCGGATTTTTGCTATTGAATTCACAAATAATAGACACATGCGATTTTATGTGTCATTTATACAAATAATAAATTTATTAAAAATACAACGTTTCAGTGTCAAATATACAAACTTCTCCCCGTCAGCGAGTTTGCCCGTCAGTCGCAGATCCATCAAGCGCCTCGCGGATGGAACAAGCCCTAGAGTAGCAGGAGGCCAGGAGCCGTCCAATTTGATCTGAACGGTCCATATGTGATATGGGACAATACGGCGACCTGCGCGGATGTCCGCCGTTATTTTGCGGAAAACACCCTTGTAGATCACCAGACTTCTCATTTCACTCCAGCATTCATATCGTACCCCGCCGCCGCGGAGAAGCCTCGATCCAAATCCTAGGGTTTCTCGGCCACCTCTTCCCGGATCCGGCAGCATCCCTCGATCTCCAGCGCGCGTCCTGTACACTTCTCTCGTAGTTGCTTCCGGGTTTCGGTTCCCTGATGCTCTTCTCTCGCCCCGGAAGGTGAGGTGGGCCTGCTTACCCTTCTCGTTCTAATCTCTCCATTCGCAGGGCGGGCGGCCTGCTGATTCCCATGGCTTCCGTGCCATCCTCGCACGGACGTCGTGCTGGTTGACCCCTGCGGCTCGAGCAATCGAGCCTGCCGAGGGCTGGGTCGGTCGGGCCCCTCTCGCGTATTCCATCTCCTCGTTCCACGGTGGGGAATTGCTCGCCGCAGGTCCTTCCTCTGTCTCTACATGATTTGTTGGATCGCTTGTTCGCCTGTTATTGTGATTGAATTCTAGGGTTTCGTTAGCACTGTTGGACAATTTCTGGGATTTCGGAGATTATTTGTAGTAGAATTTAGAGAACGTTGTTCCAAATTCATTTATAGGGATTGGCACGGTGCATTGTTCTGAGCGAGTCGTGTAGCTTGAATGCTATGAGTAGATATTACTCCTACCAATTTAAGTTTGACTGTTACGCCCTAGTCTGCAGCTTGTTTGAATGTCCTGTGGGTTGACTTTTAGCTGTATTCGTGTTTCAATTGCGTCTGATTCCATGTACCATACCGTACCTTTGAGCTAATTCATTGCACACTGCAGGTGTGCCTTTCTAATTAGTTTTGCACGCAAGAAAAAGGGTTAAATGGCACTTACATCCTGATGCATTGTTAAACTATATGCACACTCACTGACGTGAGTTACACATGGAATGGACTGATCTGGGTGGGGGTTTTTTTTTTTTTGCGTCACAGTCCACTCATCCTAAGGTTTTAAGTTATTTATTTACTACATTTTGAGGTTGCTGGTTGAACAATTGTGCTGGTCTGCTGGTGTCGTATCCTGGAATTGTCAGCCAAACGGTATTTAGGCATGTTATCTGCAAAACCTTTCTACAAATATAGCTAGAGATTGCAAACTATCTCATTGTGTGCATTATTTTTTTACTGAATCTGAATGCAGAATCTCCAATAGAAGTTCTTGGTAAACTTGAGTTTAGTTTTCTGATTTTGAATTATTTATCGATTCTTGCATGGAACATAATTAATAATTCATCCTTGCCATACTGGAAAGACATGATCCACAATGTGAGAATATGCATGTTAGCTGCTTAATTACAGGTGACAACAAAGTGTCAGCATCCTTGTTATATGAATAGTCAACATCATCTAGGATTGAACAAAAACAGTATGGCCTTTCCTCTTTTCTGTAATGTGTTAGTAAGGTGGGGTTGATTTATATATCTTGTATTGTATATACTCCATGTTCATTTTCTATGAGCTCTTTGCTTTGGGCCATTGGGTTCTTGGTATGTAGCTATGAAACTAAACATTATTGTGCTATATGTGAAAAGAGTTGTGAGCAGCATTTGAAATATTGAATAGTAGTGCATGTTCTCAAAGTTATCACTATCTGGAAACTAGTTATTATTTGAAATTGAAGCCTTGCTTGTTCCAATGTGAAGACTGTAGTATGAAAACCTTGCTCGATGGACTAATCCATTCATTCATGTTTGAATTCCCTCGTATCCTTATTATGTTCCACCCATACATGTATATGTATTTGTGATGATTGTAAGATTAGTTCCTCATTTTGTGGTTTACATTAGAATTCTAGACAAGTGAATCGAGAAATGCTAGTGTTTAAATTTGATCTACCTGGCTTCATTGATTGCTTTATTCTCTTCTCTTCTTTTTTTTCTTTCTTTCTTTCTTTGTTTTTTTTTTTTTGGTTTTTTTATTGGCTTGAGATGACTCGCATGGGAAGCATGTTCTCTTTATTATTTTTCTCGCGCCTCTTAGCTTGTAAAACGTGCGCTGGTGGGAACGCTCTTAAATGGGTATCCGAAGGTCCAAACATGGTAACAGCAACTGAATAAATAAGTATGGAAAACGGTTGTTCGGGGCTTTGCCTAACTCATGTTGCAGTTTGTATGATGTACTGAAGTTGCTTATTATTAATTAGTCTAAATTTAAATTAGAACTGCCCTCAAAGTATGAAATATAATACTCTCTCTGTCTTTAAATTGATGTCGTCGTTGACTTTTAATATCAATTTTAACTATTTATTTTATTTAAAATTTTTTGATAAAAATTATATATTTTGTTATAATTCAATTAATCATTAGAGTTATTTGAATCACAACTTAAAATTTTACATATTTGAAATAATTTTTTAAATAAAACGAATTGTTAAAATTAAAATTAAAAGTCAACTTTTGAGTAAGTCTCACCGTACTAACTTGACTATGCCAACCAGCAGAACGAATCCGGAGTCTTACAGTCACGTTCGGTTATTTGGCTCATCAAACAAAAATGGGCCGGCAAAAAAAATGAAAAAGCCCACGATATAACCAAAGGGGACTTAACGAACAAAATGTAGGGCGTAAGGAACACTTAATGGGCACCACTGCGGCCCATTACAGGTAATGGGACTCACCGTAACGGACGGTACATTAACGTAAACGGGCCTCATCGTACATTAACGTAAATAGGCCTCATAGTCAGCGCACGGCCATTAAAGCTAAATGGGCCTCAGCGTCAAGGTAACGGCCTATTAACGGTAAATGGGCCTTGGAGCCAGCGTAACAGCCCATCAGAGGTAAATGGGCCACAACGGCAGCGTAACAGCCCATTAACATTAAATGGGCCTCAATTTTAGAGAAACAGCCCATTAACGTTAAATGGGCCTTGGAATTAGTGAACCAGCCCATTAACAGTAAATGGGCCTCAAGGTTGGCGTAATGGCTCATTAACGGTAAATGGGATACAGAGTCATCGCAACGGCCCATTAACGGTAAATGGGCCTCATCGCCAGAGTAACGGCCCATTAACGGTAAATGGGCCTCATCGCCAGAGTAACGGCCCATAAATGGTAAATGGGCTACGCGTCAGCGTAACGGCCCACCACCATTAAATGGGCCTCAGCGTCAAAGTAGCGGTCCATTAACTGTAAATGGGCCGAAAATCGTTAGAAATTCAGCCCAGAATAAATACTTAGTGGGCCTCAAAGGGAAAGCCCATTTAGGCGACCCATTGAGGCTAATCCGATTATTTATTGTAACTGGGTCGGAAACTGGATTAAGCTCAGCCCACAATGAATCCTTAGCGGGCCTTAACGTTCAGACGATGCTTGATGTGTGCACAATTTCGTCCTGTAACGGCTATGTATGAAAATGGCCCATATGTCCATTGTGGGCCGATTAGAACAAAATTAGCCTACCACTTATTGGTTGTTTGCTCCACTTGACGGGCCATTATGTTTCCATCTGTTAAAACCTTTTTTTGTGAACTCATCGGTTAAAATTAAAACGCCGATGCCACAGTAATAGACCGTGTGGGAATGGATTTCTACCAACGACTATTATTATTGTGAAGCCCCCAGGAGCGGACGTTTGTTCAACTAGCCCTACGTAACTATGGTGGACTGACAACAAATCAGAATCCTGATCCGAATCTTTAACGGCACTTAGATCCTGTGTCGTAATATTGACTGCATGGCGCACTCAATCACCCGTTCCATGCTGTAAATTATTCATCAGACCCGTAACGTTCTAATCGTGCCGACTACACTACAATGCATCCGACGGACATTAGAGTCATGGACAATCAGCACGATTAAACTCTGTTTCCCTCCCTAGCAAAGGGGTATCCACCCAAGCAACGTAGCAGACTGGTCCGGGCTGGATTGATCACTTTCAAGTTGTCCCTGTAACAAGAAAGTGGAGACCATTCAATTAACAGGGCAAATATTGCTGAATATGATTTGCAGTCAGCACAAAATCCCAACTTAGCCAACATGACGCATAAAATTCTCCGAATAATTTCAATATTACCTCAATCTTTTTGTGTTCACATGAGCAACTCATTCATAGTATAGTGACAGCTGTATCAGCGTAAAAAGAATCATAGAATGATAAAATAGACCACGACAATGGCTTGATTAGAATTTCATTCGTTAACTATTCCTTATGGTAACTAGCACAGAGCAGAAGCCAGAAGGCATCGAGATAATTACAGGTTTCACCTATAGAAGTGCAGAAAGGAAACATAAAGGAAATCCAGTAACCCTATAAGGTTCCATAGACCTCTAAAAAAAGCATTAAACAAAAATAAAAAGTAAAAGCAAGCATAAGTTTGAACCAATTGAAATGATGCTTCCCACACAGCAGATCCTATGGCTACCATGTAAAAGTCATATAAAGCACTAGAGCAGAAGGGTGGTGTTGAATAGTATGGGAGTAATAATTTCTTTCCAGTAGTTACTAGGCACATCTACTGGATTAGGTCCCGCATCTGCACTGAAAATTGAAAAGACTGCAAATCTAATACTACCTAGTAATACGGATTTCTTTTGCGCAAAAGCAAGTATATTACTATATGAATGCACATGCCTATATGATGGATGGCTATATTCAGGTGTTATGAAATCCTGAATAAGAAGGGACCAGATCATAACACAGCCACACAACCAAGCATAACATTCAACAAACATGCGAAGAATGGAAAATCATTGTTTTCAGAAATAAAATGAAAGGAGCCGACAATTAGTCACGATACATGTGAAACAATTATATAACATACAGGCTAGTGCTTGCAAAAGCCTCAGGAACAATCACATTTGAGTCTGATATCAAAATACACAGGGTACATAACTGTCGTGTTTAAAATTCAAAATAAGAACAATTATCAGTTCATTACATTGAAGTGACAGCTGAAGATTAGCTATTGGTTCATTGCATTCAAGCATGTTGACATATGATGGGTAACAGTTACAGAGTTACTAGCCCTCCCATTCACACCACAAAATATATATCTTAGAGCATAGCGAAGCAAACTATAAAAAATAAATACTCCCAATGGTTTTAATTTTAAAAAAAATGGACTAAATTGTTGGCCTAACGTCAACAATTTAAAGCCAGGACCTCAAAAAAGCCTAACAGCAGATAACCCAACACGGAGATCAAATTATAATAACATCGACAGCACTAGATATTCACGATAGTGGAAAATATCTACAACTCATCATAAACCAGATTCATAAAAACGTTCTGACCTGGGCAAGTCCAAAATGCAATACCTAAACAATTCCAACCCTACGAACCCCTAAATTCTAATTCCGTCAGGAGACCTAATCATAATCCAGATCCATCCGCCAGACTATACGAGGGCACTAACAAGTGTAAACTACCAACGGATCATCATAATCCACAACGCACGCACAGTACAGGCGATCACGCTATAGGGAGAGCTCCATCAAATTCACAAAGCACGTACAGGCAATCACTCTACAGGAAGACCCCGAGTCCGAGCACAATTCGCAACGCACCACTGGCAGCAAGGAACGGGAAGACGAGAGGGTCGGTTCGACCGGCACGCACCTAGGGTTCGGGCTCGCAGGGCCACCAGCGATGGGGGATCAGACCGACCAAGCGCGTCGCCTTGCCCCGATCCGACCAGCCTCCCCGCCGTAGCCACACCCACTCGCCCCACCGCCACGTCCCGCTACGTCGCGGATGGTCTCAAAAGCAGCCCGCAGAAGTAGGTTAACCTGGAGCCGAGCTTCAAATCTCCACCGAGGTACCGCGGCAAGGGCGGCAAGGGCACGAGCGGCGGGGCGGGTGGAGCGGATGGACCGACCCGCCGGACGATGCGGCCGGGCCGGTGGAGGTGCGGGAGGAAACCCTAACCGCCGTGGGTGGGATGGGAGATTGGGATTGAGAGCGAGCGATCTGACTCGAAATCGATGCACGCCAGTCAAGCTGTGTATTGGCTCGTCGTATGTCGGACCGACACAGGCCCAGTCGAGTAATCGAGGCGGAATTGGCCCAAATGCACTGCACCGCCATGGGATGGGATCATGGGAGCGAGCACGCACCAGTCTCATTCGGCCCATGCGTTAGTGCCCGGGTCACAGGCCCAGCCGAGGTGGATTTGATCCAAATTGCGGTGCGATTGGCCTCGTCGTCTAATCAATTCTTTCTTCCAGCTTTATTTTATTTGTTAGGATAACAAAATCAACCTCATAGTTTGTTAATAGTCTTGGACCTTTGCATATTTTTTGGTGAAGCAAGGATTAATTTCTTGCATATTTTTTTGGTGAAGCAACTATCGATTGGTTCAGTTCATCGGTTCGTCTCGGATTTGTGTTGCCATGAGTCGCAAGACGTGGCAGTTAGACATTTGTCTCTGGGAATGGGAGGAGGACAAATCAAAAGCATAGTACGAGAGTGAGGCCACACGACAGAGACGGGGGCAGATTGAAGGGGAGGCTGAACACTGACCTCAGGAGGAAAAAAAAAAACCTCCCGAAATTATCAGAAAAATGGTGGGGAAAGTCCACGACCAGAATATCAGTAGTCTTCTATGCTCTCACTGCAACCAACCATGGCCAAAACGGCAGCTGAAATGAGCCCGGTGAAAGCTCTCCTTTCCTCCACCTTCGGTGAGAGCGAGAGGAGGGAGAAGGGGCCATGGTGAGGAAGCATGGATGGCAACTCCCGGCGCACACGCTCCAGGTGCAATTTCGATGCCTCTCCGCCCTCTTCTTCCTCCTTACCGTTTAGCACCGCTGCTCCCTTCATTTTTTAATTTTTTAATTTTAATTGTTATCGTTTACTTTTAATCTCAACTTTTATTATTTGTTTTATTAAAAAAATAAATTTAAATATATAAAATTATAAAGTGTGATTAAAATACTTTTAATAATAAATTAAATTATAATGAAATATATTATATTTATTAAAAAAATTTGAATAAAATAAATTGTCAAAATTAAAATTAAAAGACAACTTAGAACAACAGTTAAAAAACGGTAGGGAGTACATGATGACCCGCCTCGACCAAAATTCTCTGTTGCCGACTTTCTTAGAAGTGGCGTAAAGGAGAAAATTCAGCATTTTTGTCCCCTCTGTACAGCATGGGACGAAAAAGAGAGAGAGTTCATTTGGAGGTAGTTTTTACTCGTTTGCTTGGTTTATGACTTCATCGGTTAGGTGACTCTCATATCTAAAATATTTCATGATTGTAGTAGTACCTTATTCGTGTTCTCAAGGATTCATTCAAAGAGAGAGAAAAACCTGCATTTATACTTAGATCATCCCACTCTGATGAACATATCCTATACATTCCGTTTCCATTTCGTGAATAGTGGAATGACAAAGTTCTTAATATACCATGGAACAGATTGTTGCAATTACGGATTTCTTGCTTCTGGTGACTGTATTTTACGCCTTCTTTGCACCGTTTCTCGGGAAGCAAGTGCTAGAGCATGTCGCAATCGGCATCTATACTCCAGTGGTAAGCCTTCCAAACACCACCTCCAGTGCATTTATGTGCCATCATATTAAGACGGTTAGCTGTATTGTGCACTTACATTCTTAGAGTACTGGCGGCGACTCTGTCAGGTATTCGCTGTCACCGTTCTTTACATCCGGTGCGCTAGCATAAACCCTGCGGGTCCTGGGATCGTGTCAAAGTTTGAGGATGGCTTCACCGACATGCCTGCAAGGACTGCTGATTTTGAGGGCCCTAGTTTGCCAGAAAAACTGCGATGATTCTGCCGGCGCAATCTCCCCAACATCTACTCGTCGGAGCTCTCTAAATGGGCGCTCTAACCGTGCTGGTTTAGCTGTTGAAGATACCAATATAAATCCAAGCTAAAACTGACAGGAAGGAGTTCCAAGAGCTCCTTGTTTGGGTGGTTTATCTGTGCATTATTTATCAAGGACGATTGTAGGAAATTTGGTGATTCAGAGAATCAAGTCGATGGAGAAGATGCTTTGTTTTGCACAATACGCAACGCTGAGGTATGCCCTTGCATCGACATTCAATGTATCGACTGCATAGTTTATTTTGTGTTACCCTTTATCAATAGGCTAGTTTATTTTGTGTTACCCTTTATCAATAGGCTCCATCTGTTTTAACCTCCTCAAAACTTTGGTCAGTAGTTAATATTTGCGTTCTCATATCATGCGTGATTTTTCAGGTTCGTAAATGCAGTAAACATTGTACAAGCTGTGACAAGTGCGTGGATGTATTTGATCATCGCTGTCGGGTTTTTCCCACTCAAAAGCAAAATATACGTATACTTTATAATATGCATATCTCATTGTTTGCTTCTTTGACAGTGGCTAAATAACTGCGTTGGACGGAAGAACTACTTTACGTTTATTACTTTGATGATTACCAGTCTCCTCTGGGTCTGTAAATTTTCCTTACACAATCTTCTTCCTACCTACATATTCATTTCGTCACAAATTATTGTTGCTGGCCAGAGGGAATACATATTTAGAGGAGTATAGTCTTTTACAACTTGTATCCAAATGTTGCTAACTATACACTCTTCTGTACTGCAGCTTGCTATTGAATTTGGAATCGGCATAGCTGTTCTTGTTATATGCTTTACCAACAAGAATTCTAAGAGTATCATTCAAGACAAACTTGGGAATGGTTTAACTCGTCCTCTCTTTGCCGCTATTGTAGTAAGTTGTAACAGAAAGTTTAAATGATTTATCAACATAATGTAACTTTCCTACAAAAGTATCCGATGAGACTTCTATATTTCTCTAGGATGTGACAATGGTTATTTGCTTTAAGCTGATTGAATGTTAATTTCTTGTCAATGTGCAGGCCTTTTTTACTCTTCTTTCTCTTGTTGCTTGTTTACCTTTAGGTGAACTTTTCTTCTTCTACATGATATTGATTAGAAAGGTTTGCCTGACAATTTTAACCAGATGTAATATGTACGAAAAGGCACGCTTTTTCTTACTATAATGCTTCTATTTGTCCCATATAGGGAGGGTATCACAACTTACGAATATGCTGTGGCAAAGAGAGCTAGTATGAGCGAAGTGCCTCAAGAGGAGGATGAAGAAGGGGTAAACATTGTTTCCTCCCCCACAGATTCCGCAACTAATTCATTCAGCGGTGCTAGTTCACGTGGAATTCACCACAAGGGTGGATGGTGCACGCCGCCAAGGATTTTCGTTGATCAGGTAATTCTGAATAGTTACTTTGAAAGCCTGATAAACAACCACAGACTACATCTTTGAAACTTGAGTGAAAAGTTGTATTAATATGGAAGCAAAACAGAGACCCTCTTTTCTAAAAGATTCGCTGTTACTTCCATCTTGTAAATAGGATGAAGTGATCCCAAATTTGGAGCCAGGGACGGTACCGTCATCCGTCGATCCTGATGCGGTAATACATGCCAGCGGGGTCCATACGCTGATCTAAACTCCAGCGGCAATGGCAGCATGAGGAGCAGCAGAATGAGCGCTGATTACAGCGCCACCAAGGAAAAGAGGATTGATAAGAAACTGTCTTCTGCTCAGGACTCCTATCCTCACAGCCTTGCAAGCCAGGACGACGACTACGAATCAGGCACCCAGAGTGGCAGCAGCATTAGCAGCCCAGTGCTACATGTTCACAAGCCCGCGCCTCCTCACACTCAGATCAATGTGCCACCTCGTGCGCCTCTTAGGCTGCCTGTTCCAGCCACACAGGTAACCGTCAGGTCAATGTTCCAGACAGCCGCATCAAATATTCGGGAGAACCGAAGAGCCTCGGTTGTCTGGGATCAAGAGGCTAGTCGTTATGTGTCGGTAGCTCCTGCGCCCACAAGAGCTGGATGGAGCTGGTGGTGCTGATCCAGCAGCAAGAACACGCCGTTTCTTGGCAAACCCAGGAGGCGAGCCAAGCAACCGTGGGGGGACTCTCTCACCAGTTAACACTTCTTCCTCAGTAGTGTTACCCTCTGGACAGCTCTCTGAGATATTGACATTTACAATGACGGTCCATATTTTTTGGCGGACCACTTCTGGGCGCCATTGCTGGCCCTCGGAGGAATGAGGGTGGCACAAGAGTGCGGTCGGAGAAAAGGAGGGAGCTCAGAGCCCACCAATACAACACTGGGAGTGAAAGGAGACGAAGTTAAGAGTCATTCCCGGTGAAGAACTCACCGTTCGACGAGTGATCTCATTCTTATGGTCATGGAACACATTTTGATGACAAATCCCCAAAAGCAGCATTGGGGGGGGGGGGGGGCAGCCATC
>BCLF01000015.1:4053040-4067491 GCA_001602275.1 Zoysia japonica
GTAGCAATTTCAAGACACCATGTGTAAATGCCAAATCTGAACTGCAAGGAAGGTATAGAATTTTAAAATTAAAATTCTAGTGAAAAAATCAATATTGATAATATACAATTCTCAACATTCAGAAAACAACGCCAGACGCAATGAAACAAGCACAGGTTTGTGTGTCTGCATTATATTTATTTTTATTCATGGGTAACCAGACTACAAGACAAATGTGTAGTGACCAAAATTGGTAAAAAGAATTATACTTTTTTGCTTTTGCATGATTTCTCTTCCGATACGAATGAACTCCCAAACTATATACAACCCAAAAGACTGGTTTTCAGTCCTAGTGGTTACTGACCAATCACTAACTCCTAACGCCAAACACTAGAAGTCCTCGGAGAAGGTTTAGATCAGTAGGGCCTGTTAACGAACTTTAGAACACTAAGTGGGATGTGAATTCTGATCAGATATGCATCCTTGACTTTCACTGCACCTCCTGCTTTGTTCTTCATGCAAATTTGGGGGCGCTAGACACTGAAAAGAATTGTTGAAAGAAGGAATTTGTGAATGTTCATTGAATATGCACGGTTGATTTCCCCTCCTACTGTTCTTTTGTTGATGATGCGGACCTGGTGGTGCCAACAACTATAAAAATCCATTGCAGCTGCCAAGTGCATCTACGGCTGGCAAGAAGGGCTTTAGTGTCAACTATTCTGGACCAAAATAGCTGTCTTCTATTGATAGCCGGTCAAAAGCATCAAAGTTTGCCTTTATACCAACAAATTGACTTCCTAGCTGTGCACACGGAGCATCTGGCCATCTGCAGCCTTCTCTCGTGCGGAAGGGGCAGAGTGACTCGCAGAAATGGTCATCTGGTATTTCTGAGACCAAGCTGTCCTCAATTGCAGATATTGATACAGAGATGACAGCACTCTCATCTTGCTGAGCTCTACCACTAGCACCTGAGTTCCTTCGAATTGAATATGACAGCAATTCAGGTCTGTCCAGCTGATCCTCGTTCGCTGAAAGTTTAACAGTACACCCTATAGTTTCTATTGCCTTTCTAATAACAGTATTCTCCCTTTGAGCACTTTGAGCCATGGCCAAGGCGTTACTACTCGCGTGCCTCTCCCTTTGTAATTCGTGTTTCATGGATTCCATCTTCATCTTGATATCTTTGGCTTTCCTTTCAGCTATATCTTTAACCTGCCATTCCATGAGAAAAGAAAACAGCATGAAAACATTGCAAGAAATATCAAACAAAACAAGCCATTTTCAAACTGGTCATCCTAATAATCAAAATCAACCTATCTTCAACTGTAAATTTATCTTGGTCTTTGGTATTGTTGAACAAAAGATTACAATAATTCCAATCATTAAATCAAGCAAATAATATGACCACGAGATAGAATAAAAGGTGAGTAACAACCTTTGTTGCTTCTGCAAACTTCTTACTCATAGCATGCCACTGGGATTCAAGATCACCACCTTGTGATTCAGAGGGGCATGTCCATCTTAAATAAAATTGGGGCCAAAGGGTCGGAGCAAGTGCTGCCGCAGGGGGTAATAAGGGGCCATTATGCTTTACGGGGTCGTAGAATGGATTGTAGTGCTCATGGAAGCTGCCACCAGAAGCTCGCAGATCAGCCAAATATGACCACATGCAACGACACGAGTTTGTGGCACCAGATTGCTCCCTCTCCCGTTCGCTTGCATTTCAAAACAGAAATCAGCTATGTAGAATATTTTAATGAAACCAATTACATCAAGCAATACGTCATTAAGCAATACGTGTGCAAACAAAGGAATCACACACTGTTTATGAACAAGGGATATGCAAGTATACAGAAGAACACCATGATCTGGAGTTTTGAAAACACAATTAGTAACAAACTAAGTCTGCATCTTATGGATTACATAGGTCTAAAAACTGAAGGGTTCTAAATTATGATACAGTATTTTTTTTGTTCTAGATATAAAGATATAGTATGGCTGCCGCTTCCTGGTCAAGCTAGTAGCCACAAGTTCCACTTGAATGCATATAAAATAAATAAAGAAAAGACCACTTTCATGAAGGTTTTCTTATTATAGTGATTGCTAAGCATTATGCAACTATATTAAAAAAAAATGTAACAAACCACAAGCTCATTATAAATGATTGACAAAACAGCTTGCTTCTCACCAAAACCAAATCAACTAAAGAATGCAGATATAGATTAAATGACATGATGAGAAAAACTGAAACTTCAGAAATGTAAATATGAATTATAGCTCCTTGAGGTCTAGTTTGATTCAGTAGTGTGTGCCTACTTTTATTCCAACAGGTGTATCTGGAACAAAGCTATCTCAAATTGCAAAACAAAAAGGTGGATATTATTTACCTATTGCATAAGAAGTTTCCAAAGCGACATGATAATACGCAATCCATGAAATCAACTAGAAATTTCTGCAAAAAAACAATCAATTCGGATCAGAAACCATGACAAGATTTGTTTGCAGCAGAACATATATTGCAGAAGAAAGAAAACTTACAGATGAGTACTGAAACGCAGATGGATACAGACGTAACAACTGAGAGATACAATCTATCCACTGAAAAATATTATAACATTTACAAATCAGGATAGAGCAAGCTCATACAATTTAAGAAAACAGCAGATGTATCCAAAATAGCTCATAAAGTACAAAAAAATAAAAGTTTCAGCTAACTGCAGAAAGCAGTAAATTAGTAAGGGAACATATCACTTTTTCCATGACAAGGCCAGCATGTCATGTTGTTTTCAGAAGATTCAAATCAATTGATGGTCCTACAGCAGAGCTGCTGAGCGCTAACTAGCTCGAAAAAACTCCAATATGAATAATTCATACAACAGAATAGCAAGACTCACATGCAAAAGAAAAGGACTAACTACTGAATCAGGAGTGAACTACAATGAATTGTCTATCAACATATCAGGAAATATGTGCCACTGATCGAATCCATCAGTTGTTAGTGGCTGCAATATTTATTCACTCAGATGAGAAAGTTAAGGAAGAACGAAAAAATTCACAAGCTACCTGTAAAAGTATTGGTGAACTGTTGTTGGATGTCTGGGATTGACCTGAAGTATTTGAGGGTGTTCCTGATTGCCCTAAAGAGTTCCTACTTGGTGAGCTGCTTAAATTCCCGAGGGAGGGTTGCCTCAGTAGCTCATATTGTGATCCCACATTCTCAGCTACTGTTGGAACTCCCATTCTCTCCGCAAATGGATGACCAAATGCCAACCAATCCTTCTCTACAAGGGCCTGCAAAAGTGGTGAAAGTCTGTTACACATTGAAAACAAATCAGCATCGATAAGTGAAAATGCCGATGGCCTAATGGATGCAACAATAAAAATAAGCAAGCAGATATAAAGTATTGAGTCCCACCCATATAAGTTCTCAATTAACACGAGCAGTAATGTCAGTTAACTTCAAATGTATGCTACACAAAAGCAAAGATTCTTTGGCCATGCTGTATAGTTTCTTCTTCTTCTTTAATAAAGCAACGGTAGGGGGCTTCCCTTACTGTATTTAACTTTAAAAAGAAAACAAAAAAGGGAAGTGACCCATGATGTTCCTTTTCCAGTTCAACAATGGATAGATGTAACTAATAACCAAATGGGTCAACTGTAAGGTCTGAATAAACTAAAAGTTTCCATAGGAGAAACAAGAGGGCCTTCTTTTTTTCATGTGTGTATATGCCAACTGGAGCGTATTGCAAACTATTTCCTATTCCATACCTGGAATCCACTGAAAGTTCTATAATAAGGATCAAGAAGCAAACAAGCAAGAGCAACCAATTGGGTTGTACGGTCCCATCCATCACTGCACAAAAGGGAGAGAGAGAAAGGCGAACTTAATTTAGATGCTGAAAAACACAAGGCAATAAACTATGCAGATCATACAGGAAACTAAAAGGACATGCAAAGGGCTGTTCATTTCAAAAGTACACTGGCAGACCATTAAGTAAATATCATTTACACATCCAGTCCATACAGATTGCGTCCAAGCCCATGTGTGACTTAGCAAGTTAACACAATTACATGGCTTTGCAATAGACACTCAAAAACCTAAGTGACCAACTAATAATGCTTGCAGAATCTAGAGTGTAAAACAGCCTAATAAAGAAGGGCTACTTCATATTTCATTAAATTTTTCTATTACATAGATAACTCCATAGAAATTAGGGCAAGGCCAACAGTGTTTCAACAAATCGATTCCGACTTGTGGGGTAATTATGTTACGCATAGAAAGAGAAATCTTGAATACCCACTCACACTAGCACTTCCACACATGTTGACCAGCATATGCCATGTCAAGACTCAGAGGGCACTTCATAAAAAAAAACACTCACAGGGTACAACAGGAACTTCCACCATTTATCATAGTAAGTGAATTAATACAAGTTGTAGATACTTATGGGAGATATAAACCTGCAATGAACAAGAACTGAAGCTGACTCTACAGCAATCTGAGCAGCAATCCACGAAGCACCAACCAAAATATTCTGTATATGGTTCAGCCATTCCCCAAGTGTTGATGAAAATGATGTCATGCTATTAAGATTTCCTCCACCCCAAGTTGATCCACGATTCCTCTGCCCCAAAGAAAAAAAAGAAATATATCAGCCTCTAATGTCCATATTGCTTTTGATGTGCTTACAGACATCATATTTGATAAATGCCAAAACCTTTGAACCTTCGAAACAACAATCCACGTACCCGGTCTCCAACAACAGATACAGCTGAAGGGGTTCCATTAGATGAAATTGAGCCATGTGCATCCACATAATCCCTAAGGCGAGAAAGACTATCTCTCATTGTGTGGATGTTTTGTATTCCAAGAAAAAGAACCTGGTCCCATATCCCATGAAGTAAAAGAGAGAAAAAGTCTTAATGAAAGAAGAGAGAAATATATATATAAAGAAACTCCATGATACTTATGCAATAGCCGAATATCACATCTAATGCAATATTACCTCAGATCTTGGATAGTTAGAAGATGATTCTGAGCCGCCTCCCTTTGCCCCATTTGCTAAAGCATTAGCTCTAGGCCGGGCATCAATTATGTAAAATTTCCTGGTTTACATCAGAAGTGAAATGTCAGGAAAGTCAATGGATGTTGAATATTATGTCAAGGGGGCAACTATGAACAATGGATCAAGGTTAGTTGACAGTTTCTGACTGTCATACTGGTTTCCTTTATTAAAAGAAAAAAAAAGTAGGCAATAGGAAAGATGTGATGTGCTTCCAGCTAAGGTAAGTAAAGTCAGCTTCAGTTGATACTACATATGCATATATCTTTGCTCAGTGTGTAATCTTTGTAGTTCTAATACTTGAGTATCAGACAGAAAGTGGGCAAGGAAGAAAAGAAACAGTAATATTTTAACATCTTTTACATATTCTAGTGATTCCTTACTTCCTTTTCATCCAAAAACTGAGCTTTCTAACAAACGAAATAAGATGTGAAGTTAAATAATACTAGGACAAAACAGATGAGAATAGAGGGGATGCGAGGATTAACAAACATAGCATGAAATGTGCATTACCTTGGAGATCCATTTATATCAGTAGTATTGCTGCTAAGAGCACAAACAAGCTTCTCATCGGCATTGCTACAGGAAATTACTTTACGTTAGACCAATCATAACCAGGAACGTCAGCATATATGCTAAATGGAAGTACCAGATATGAACTCACTTCCTGAAGTTCATCATCAATCCCACCAACGGCTGAGATGACCTCGCTAGAACAGCTCCAGACGCTACAGTGTAAACATGTTCACATTTTTCTCATGCCTCAACTTTGATGAAGGAACATGAAAGAATCTCTAAAGGTTTGTAAGAAAATCAATGTGTACAATCTAAATTTTTTAACCTGCTTGAATAATGTGCTAAAACGAATGATCCTTTTTAGTGCAAGCCACTGCCAATACCCAAATTACTCACTCAAATCAGAAGCAAGATTATTGACAGGAGTTCTAATTTGAAAGAGACTGGGAGTGTTTTTCTATTCAAATCGAAAAAAACAACAAGTTGCCACATCTGGGAACGGGATTAAGTGGTGTCCATGAGTAGACCACAGTCCATAGAAACACAGAAATGCTGGTAGAATTAACTGCAAGCATATGCCTTGCAGGTTGCTACATTGAAAATACCAATGAAACTGATAGGATGGAAGGAAATACTATCAACTACTATTGACAACAAGCACTTTTACTCTGCCGCAAACTTTCAGACAAACATGCCAATTTTTAGTGGTCTAGGGACCATAAGATTGCAGAGAAAAAATATTTATTTGCTAGCAAAAAAAGCAAAAAATTTGGGCACACGTACCAGGGTCACACCATGAAATAACAGGCAACCTTTTGCCAGATCGGAAAGTGGAAGCTTGAAACAAATCTTCATCACTAAGGATAAAATGAAAAATGGCAGTATCAAGTGCTCATAGAGAATGTGGTTAATACAGTAAAACTATCAAGTAATGCTGACATGTTTTCAAGGAATAAAAGTACCTTATGCTCCTTGGTACAATCAAATCAGAGGGGTAAGTGGAACACAGGGAGTAACTCGAATTTACTTTAGTTAGCCTCCACCAGTTGTTAGATAAAGACACATCCTCAACTCCCTGTAACTGCGAGAAGCTTTTCCTAAATAGGCGAAAGTATTCCCTCAAGAGCCTCCACTTTGGATCGGAATCATTCTTAATTGTGGATGGATCACAAGAAAATGCATATAGATCCCATAAATTAGCAGGTTTAGCGTATCTCCTCAAAGCTTCATAAACTTCTTTTTTCTGAAACAACAAAAGTCAGAAGTAAAGACTCAAAATATATGGCATAATAATCTAAATAAAAGAAATTACAATTCCATGGGCAGCCCAGTGCACGTAGCTCCTGCTTGCACAGGGTACGCGGAAGGGTCAGACTGTTTTGGGCCTTTTGTAGCCTTTTCCTGCATTTCTGCAAGAGACTGTTTCCAGGACTTGAAACCATGACCTCAGTCATGGTCACAAGTTTACAGCTTTACGGCTGCGCCAGGGCTACCCTTCAAACTACAGATCCATATGAGGTCAAAATCAAATACCTGCTTTGTCTTGGGAAGAAAAGCAAACACAATGACTCTCATGTCTTTACCTGAGCAAAAGCAAAAGACAAAGGTCACCACAAAGCCTCAAACTGAAATTGTAAAAGAATAGTAAACATATTCATTACAAAATAAAACTAAAGATCTACTAACAACAATGGCCAACAGCCCCTCCATCCATCCATCCATCCAAACGGTACTATAACATAATAAACAAGTAATGCCATCGCATGAGACATATTCTCATACAAATTGCCACTCAGACTCACAGATAAAATAGAGCTGCAGCCAAACAAATAAATATTCTTAACAAGCTTACCAATAACCTGAAGAAGTTCCCGAGGATGCTTTTTATCAGACAGGTGGGGTGAGGATTGGAGCTTCACATCCTGCAACAGAACAGATTCAATCAATAACACAATATATTCCTGGTCCGATTATGCAAACAAAGAGGCCCAAGGAAGAATACTTGCAGACATACATCATTTAACTTCTCGATTGTAGTCAGTGGAATTGTACCCAACTCTATAACACACTTTTTTGCTTGGCTCTGCAAAGGAGTCATGATTAGAATATTGAAGAGGATGATAAGTATCACAGTCGAAAATATGATGTGAACATAAGAAATATTTTACTGTATACTCCTGCAGAACGCACACCAGGTCACATTCAGATTACAGATTAATTGAAGAAGTATGCCAGAAGAGAAAATTCTCTCTAACCAAAAACGAGTGGTTCACATAAAATTTAACAATCAAGAGGTAAAAATAATCTTATTACTTACCACAAACAGAAGTCGGAAATTCGTCACTGAAAGTGTACCAGCCTCACCGCTGTTCAGTAGAACAACACCATGTTCCTAAGCAAGGAGAGGTGAGAAAGATATAATTTGAGAAGACAACATAAAAATGCAACAATTTTTCATTGAACTTCCCCACTCAGTTACTTTTTGTGTCTAACTATCTGTCATTCTGAATTCTGACAGCAAAGTGAATAGAATCTATACATCTTTGACATAGACAAAATAGAGTTCACGTACAGCTGTTCTATATTCTGGACGTTCAACTGTAGGCAAATATAAGTAAACAAGCTGCCCCAGCCTATATATCACTCCTATACAATATCCAACACGTTCTTGCAAAGCACGCTAAGAGCATGGATTTTCATTAGCTACCAGAAATAGGTTCCCACAGATAGTATACTGTATTCACTCAAAAAATATTTCGAATTTCTCCTGTTTTTTCACGTGATGTAATTGTTGGTGATCTGGTTGTACATGTAACTGATAATCGAACTAGAAACGCCAGTTTCATCCTGGACCAATGCATGTTGGATTGTACTTGTATTTTATTGATACTAAAAAGGGAAAAAACTACTTTCCCTAAACATAAGTTCATGTGTTAGAATCCAATAAATGTAGTTCAGGTAAGTTATTGCTCTGTTAAACCCAAGTGACACGGTCACACGGGATAACCTATAACAGCTGAATACATGAAATTCCACCAGAAAATATTGCTGTTTTGAATGCAGGTGCACAACCAAACTCAAAATGTACAGATGTACAACGGCCCTTCAATAATTTCTAAAGGTGTGGTATGATATCAGTATGCAACCTGTATGTATCAATAGAGAATTTGAATGGCACACGGATCAATAGTTGGAGACAGCAAAGCAATGATTGTATTACAATCACTCTGGTTTGTTAGGAAATGGCTAATGTGCATCATAAGTTCAGTTGTGGAAACTGGAGGGAAGGTGAATTGTGATTACCTGGGCGAACACCTCCTCGTCCTCGAGCAGGAAGTCATCCATGCTCTCCTTGACGGCCCTGCCATGCCGCCGCGGCCTCGGATCCTTCAAAACGAGAAACGGCAGCGCCGCATCAAATCTCAAGCCCCCAGTCGATACCTAACTAACCTTAAGCACACGATACGCTCCAACGCGCCGCGCCCACGAGGCCACGAAGCGGCGCGCGGCCGTGGAGGAGGCCCGTGGCCGCGGCGCTTACACACGCGCCACGTCGAATTCCGAACCCAGGCCCCCCGGTCCCTGGTCGGCAGAGCACGGGCGCATGCAGCGGCGCGCTCGCGGGTGGGAGAGACGGAGAGAGGGAACGGACGGGGAGGGCGAGGGGCGGGGACGGGAGATAGCGAGGCAGAGGAGGAAGGAGGCGTGTTACCTCGATTTGGTTCCAGTCGATGGCGTCCCAGCTGCCGGAACCGTCCATCTCCGGCGAGAGCAGCGGCTAGGCGGCGGGCGAGAGGGAGGGGCGCGTTCTCCTTCCTCTCTCTGGGTCTCGGCGCCGCGTCGGGTCTGTCTGGTGGGGGCTCCGGGGCGGTTGCCTTGTCGGGGCAGGCGACCGACCCCGACTCGACCGGATGAATGGTATGGTGGCGTGCGGGCGCGAGGAGTTTGGTTCACGTGAGGTGATCCCGTGCCCCGGTACAAGTTTCCTACCCTTCCCTCTTTGCTTGCGTCCCGCATCCGTACGAAATGTTCCTGTTTGACTGGGCTAAGTTTGTTTTAGAATTTTTTTTTGATTTTTTCTCCCATCTCATGTCATGTTTGCTTGGTAGCGTCACATGAATTATTTTACTTGGTGGTTTGGCCTTTGGCGGCTGTTGAATTTAATCACGGAGTTATATGTGCCAACACATGATAAGAATGGTTTTTTTTAAAGCTTCTCTTTACTTAATACAGTGTAGTGTAGTATCTGATCTTTATACGTACACGCAACCAACTCACGACACAACACACACCAACACATTTGAAAAGGACAAAAACCGACCGTTAAAAAGACCATGGGTCGTGATACTCTAGGCAATCAGTGTAGTGCTTGTGCGATTTTTAATATAAGTGTTAATGATACAAACGGGTTATATATAAGAGCCACCAGTTATCTTTTTCACATAAAAAAAAAAAAAAAGCTATGTCTATTTTTTATTTGTGTTGGTTAGGTAAATATGAACATGATAATATTTACAACTGTGATAATGATATGCAGCGCAAACAATAGGATACTGCAAATTGATTTGATTTTTTTTTTTGCAAGCGTTTTGAACTGTATATGTGAATAATTCTTACTTTAAGAAAAAATATGTTATTGTCTCTTAACCTTTTGAAAGGACATGGGAACGGCAGAAGTTCTAGGAAGTTGTCTAGTACTTTTTCCTTTGTTTGTTATCGTGAGAAAAGAATAATCTAATTCAATTTGAGAACGGATGTACTCGTATTTGTTTTGGCAGAAGATAAAAAAAATTAATCTGGTGCGACCACGATGGGACTCGAACCCACAATCTCCCGCTCCGGAGGGGAGCGCCTTATCCATTAGGCCACGCGGTCGATGTTGTTTCCGCAATTTTCTTTTAATTTGTACGTAACTTAAAAATAATTAGAGTTATTTGGGATGGGCTGGGCCTAATCTCCTATTTAAGCAATGACGTTATAGCTCTCTCGACGTTGTTTCATTTGGGGAAATAGTAAGGGACGCTCTGAGGCCCAGAAGCATCTGAAATCACACTGACGGGCTCTAGTCTGATCCAAACCAAAAGCCCATTTGAAACCAGCCAACCAGGGGAAATCCGCTCATCAAAGAATTTTCTTTTTCGCAGAAAATAGAAAGGGAACACACAAGCAACAGCAGCATGTGATGTGATGTGCCTTCTTCTTCTCGCTTCTGCGACGATGCCACATGCTGCATTGCCCAGCCATATGCATCCCTCTCTATATATGGAGGCGGAGCCTAGCCTGCTTTTGGAACATTTCCTCCGGTGTCCAGGCTCCAGCGATTGAATGCCAACGGCCGGCCTGTGCTCCTGTAGGCAATCACTGACGTTATATATATATATATGTATGTATCTTCTTCTGTCGAAGATTAATTGGGATAACATGCATATCGGAAGCCAATGAGCCATCCATGACTTTTACTACTAGTAGCATTGAGATCATGGGATGACGGATGCCTTTCTGAAAGATTTTGCCGTGTTCGGCGCATCGCGGAACGGCCGGGGCCGGGGCCCCAGGACATGGGGGCGGCGTCAATAGATAGCTTGTTCATCCATTCCATCTCGCCATGGCTAGCTGCTGGCTCTCTCGACGTCCCGTGTCCGCGGAAGCAATGAGATACGGAAACTGTCTGATGAAGCAATGAGGTGAATTGAAAGACGATCGAGATGGAGAAAGGGCAGCCAACCAATGAAGCCCAGCACAGCCTCTGTGAAAAACTGATCCAGAGATCGCTGATGGATGGTGAGTCAATTGAAGCAAGAAGACGCGCTTGCTGTTACTTGTTGACAACATCAGAGAGAAGAGTGAAGACCTTCCTTCACAAATCACAATCATCTCCACCAGCGCCAGACCCAGAAGCAAGCGATCTCGATGGCAAACCTTCTTTAATTTTGATCAATACCAGTAACCGCATGCCCAGCGACACACGCAGCAGCGCAAACCTCGGTACCGTTCCTTCCGGTTGCTTGCTTGCGTGTACGCTACTCCAGCACATACGGTACCCCCATTTAGCTAGACATACGTACGTACGTACTCTTAGTTCTAATCGGGTTAGTTCGGATATTGGACGCCGGTCCCTGATGTGCTCGTACCTGACCACTCACAGAGGCACAGGTAGCTAATTAAGCTGGCTGTTGCCCGCAAGCAACGTCGCCACCGGCCGTCTCTAGCTAGCTACTGCTTGCCTCTCATTGATCTCGATCTGCATCGCGCTCGATCGGCTATAAATTAAGAAGAGGCCTCATGGTCATCATGGCCACCACACCTCACCCAGTCTGGTGATCTCTCCACAGGTGCTGTGTGTGTTGCATTATCGTACGTAGCAGCAGCAACCTACGCTAGCTAGGATCAATGGGGAGGACGCTCGTGGCGGCGGCCACGGCGGTGGTGCTAGCGGCGGCGCTGCTGGCCTCGTCGACCGCGATCGACTTCGGGGAGGAGGACCTGGCGTCGGAGGAGGCGCTGTGGGCGCTGTACGAGCGCTGGCGCGGCCGGCACGCGGTGGCGCGGGACCTGGGCGAGAAAGCGCGCCGCTTCAACGTATTCCGCGAGAACGTGCGCCTCATCCACGAGTTCAACAAGGGCGACGCGCCCTACAAGCTGCGACTCAACCGTTTCGGTGACATGACCGCCGACGAGTTCCGCCGCGCGTACGCCGGCTCCAGGATCGCGCACCACCGCATGTTCCGTGGAGAGAGGAAGACGGCCGAGGAGGGAGGATTCATGTACGCCGGCGCGCGCGACCTTCCGACGTCCGTGGACTGGCGGCAGAAGGGCGCCGTCACGGACGTCAAGGACCAGGGACAGTGCGGTATGCAGTAATTAATTAGTCTTTTTTGCATTTGGTGGTCCATGCAGATGCGCAGCTCGTACTGTACCCAGCATGTCAACGACGTCGTCTTATTAGGGAGCTGCTGGGCGTTCTCGACGATCGCCGCGGTGGAGGGCATCAACGCGATCCGGACCAAGAACCTGACGTCGCTGTCGGAGCAGCAGCTGGTGGACTGCGACACCAAGGAGAACGCCGGCTGCAACGGCGGGCTCATGGACTACGCGTTCCAGTACATCGCCAAGCACGGCGGGGTGGCGACCGAGGACGCGTATCCGTACAAGGCGAGGCAGCGCTCGTGCAAGACGAAGGGCGCCCCGGCGGTGGTCACCATCGACGGGTACGAGGACGTGCCGGCCAACGACGAGGCGGCGCTGAAGAAGGCGGTGGCGAACCAGCCCGTGTCGGTGGCCATCGAGGCCAGCGGCTCGCACTTCCAGTTCTACTCCGAGGGGGTGTTCACCGGCAAGTGCGGGACGGAGCTGGACCACGGCGTCGCGGCCGTCGGGTACGGCATCACGGCCGACGGGACCAAGTACTGGATCGTCAAGAACTCGTGGGGACCCGAGTGGGGGGAGAAGGGTTACATCCGCATGGCGCGCGACGTCGACGCCAAGGAGGGGCTCTGCGGCATCGCCATGGAGCCGTCTTACCCCGTCAAGACCAAGCCCAACCCCAAGATCCGTTCCGTCGAGGAGGGGCCGGCGGAGCACGACGAGCTCTGATCCTCTGAGTCCCATTTCATCTCATCATGCAGCAGCAGCTTTGTTTCAGTCGATGGAGGAGCAGAATAAGCAGTGCTAATTACATATGGCTGGTGCATGCATGTAATACGATCCATTTATCTCGTTATTATTACTTCAATTCAGACTCTCTGTAATCGTCGTTATGACGAATTCGAAAAACCATTTGCTATTTTCTTGTGAAGTGAAATCCGAGCATTGTGTCAATAGCGACCATGTATATTTAACTTTTTAAAAATTTTAGAGAGAGAATTTGAGGGAGGGAGGACCTTGGACGTACTATGCAGCAAGCATAAAAAAGATAACGAAATGTATGCAGGCCGTGTTGGGCCGGGCCGCTAAGAAAAAAAAACGAAGCAAAGGAAACACACGCAGCATCGGCTCCACGGGTTCGGTTCGGTTCCACTCCCTACCGGCCTGGGGTGCGGTGCGCCATCCTGAGGCAGCGAAGCATCTCTGATCTCTCGCTCTCAAGGGCCAAGGCTCCTCTCCGCTGCAGCTATCTTCCAGAGCAGAGAGGATCGAGGTCGTTCGGGCGCCGTGGAGGTGCTCCGTGTTAGAAATTGATTTTCACCTATTTTTGTCCAACAGTTTTAATGGGCTCTTGATGTAATCGCGCCTTGATCGAGAGCGCCCAGTCCATTATGGCTAGTGGACCCCTGTCGTCAGCGTCACAATAAATAGAGGTGAGAGACCGGTCGAGACTCATGACCTAAATTCGTCCGTACCGCTGCACCCACCAACAAACCTTAAACCCGATCTGTGAGGTGGCGCTGTGCCGACGAGAAGCACCATCGCCGTCAACGTCACGACGACCGCAGTCACCGGGAGATCGACGACGTCGCCGTGACTTCTACGCCACTGCTCTCTCCACCGATCGACGCTGCCCCAGCGCAGAGGACCGCACCGACAAAGGGCAAATCGTCGGATCGTCTTCCACGACTCCGACGACCGGATCTGAAGGTATTGACCACCTCCGAACCACAGATCTATTACCGACACGAGACTCTCGAATCTGCACTCCTAGACCCAGAGAAAAGATCACAACATTGGCATCGGAGCCAGATCTAGGAGTGAATCCCGACGAGTACGAAAAAACACGCCGGAACCATACCCGCGAGCAAAGATCCGAAAAAAAATTGTAACCGTCGGCTACACTGTGGCGGTAGCCCTCGAGCTCCGCGAAAGAACCGTGCAAAAAGAAAAGAAAGAAAATCGCCAGATCAAAGAGAGATAAAAAAAAGACACTGGCGCTGCCGGCGCCGGCGCGCGGTGCGGGCTG
>BCLF01000015.1:4068000-4163733 GCA_001602275.1 Zoysia japonica
TCGGCGCGCAGCTCGACGCAGCAGCGCGGGCGACTCTCACACTACGCGCAAGCGCGAGCGGCCACGCGGGCACGGCGCGTGGGCTGCCGCCGCAAAAAACTCCCGAAACAAACAACTGGGAAAGAGGAGAAATAAATTAGGGTTAGGGTTGGAAGAGTTCCACTTTTTTTATACCCTCCGAAAAAAAGCGCATCCGTCAGATCTAAATCCAATGGTTCAGATCACGCGATGGCTAAATGGACCAGATTTGGCCTATGAGAGAGTGTGAATTTTCGGCCTAAGCCCAGGTTGTCTTGCCCGAATTGCAACAGACCAATGGGCCAGACCAAATTTCAATTTCGGCCCAAAAGAAAAGTTTTTCCATTTCGTTTTCAGAGGCATTTTAATTGATTAATTAGGTAATTTTTTACCTAATTAAATCTGTTAAAATTTGAACCAACGGGATAATTTTGACAGAACAGAAAAATAAAGTAAATGCTTCTGAAAATTAAAGAAATTTGTTTTCCGCTGCGTACGTAAAGAAATTATTTTTATTATTAAATTCGAACCAACGGGAGAATTTAATTTTGAAGAAATAGTAATAAATTTTAGTAATTATGATATTGTTATTTTCTGACCAACGTTGATAATAACAGTATTATAATTTCATAATTGATATTTTTTATGCATTATTTCTATTTCTGCCCAACGGTGACATAGATTTAATGTATAATATGAAATTGTGTGTCATATTTTTGACCAACGTTGAAAATAAGACATATAATTTTATTGTTATTATGTTCTCACTTTATTTGATTTATTTACAGGCGGATACAACTTAATAAGTTGTATCAAAGAGATTCCCACTCTCAAAGGTGACAACTATGGAGAGTGGAAGAAAAAGATAGAGCTAACGTTTATCTTAGCTGAGGTGGACTGGGTTCTCACCACAGCATGTGCCACTGAGCCTAAGGAGCCAGTGAGGAAAGAAAATAAGGCTAAGGCTGCTTGGCAGACCAGACAGAGGGACTATGCTTCCTTAAAGATGTTCTATAACCTTGAGCATAGAAAATAGAACACAGCCAACAAAAAGTGTATGGCTGTGATAAAGAACACGATTGAGCCTGCAATTGTGGGTTCAATCTCAGAGTGTGACACCGTCGCAGAATACCTTAAAAGAATATAGAGTTAGTTTACTGGCTCTTCAAAGACATATGCCACACAAGTTATTAAACAACTTATGACAGAAAGATACTCTGATGGTAACGATGGCATTAGGGAGCACATACTGAGGATGAACAACATGTCATCTAAGCTCAAACCAATGGATCTGGGTCTCAAAGATGAGCTTTTTATCCATCTGATTTTTGCTTCTTTGCTAAAAGAGTTTGACACCTTTGTTGTCAACTACAATATGCAACCCGAGACATGGGACTTAAAAAAGTGCATAGCAATGTGTGTGCAAGAGGAGGACAGAATTAAAGCTTCACATGGTGGTTCTATCAACTATATGAAGGACAACAAAAGAAAGAACTTCAACAGCTACTCCTCAAAGAACAAGGAAAAAACATCTGTTCATCAGTCTCAATAGAACAAATTTGCAGTAGACAAAGATCAATGTCTTCACTGCAAGAAGACGGGACACTACAAGAAAGATTGTCCCTCCTATTTAAAGATGATCATGGCAAAGAAAGGTGAGAACATTATTACCTTTATAAATGAATCCCTATATGTGCAATATTCAAAATCCACTTGGTGGATTGACTCTGGAGCAACTGTTCATGTTGCTAATTCATTGCAGGGATTCCGTTCGACGAGGACTACGCAAAGAAGAGAAAGATGCATTAAAGTTGCAAATAGAGTCCAAGCTGAAGTTGAAGCCGTTGACGATCTTTCATTAGAGCTAGCTGATAGCTTTATTCTTATACTTAGAGATGTTCTTTGTATACCCTCTCTACAGAGGAATTTGATTAGTGTTTCATGTTTGGATAATGATGGTTATGATTGTCATTTTGGAAATGACAAGTGTGAAATAATGCTTAATAAAGAATGTATTGGTCTTGCCATATTACAAAATGAGCTTTATTTGTTATCACTACGTGATGATGTGAATATCGTATGCGATAATGATAACGTTGCGTGCGAGATAAACGAATCCTCGTCCATCAATGAAAATAGAAAACGAAAAACAACTCTAGATGAGTCATCGAAATTATGGCACTGTGGTTTAGGCCATATTTCGAGAGGGAGAATAGAAAGACTAGTTAAGAATAATATTCTTCCTCCACTAGAGTTCTCAGACTTAGAACAATGTCGAGATTGCATTAAAGGAAAATATGTAAAGAAAATAAAGAAAGATGCAAAAATAAGCACAGCAATTCTACAAATTATTCACACGGATATTTGTGGTCCCTTTTCTGTGAAGAGTATAGATGGTTATGACTCGTTCATAACATTCACAGATGATTACTTCTGATATGGATATATTTATCCAATCAAAGAAAAAAATGAAGCATTGGATAAATTTAAGATATTTAAGGCTGAAGTTGAAAACCAACACGATTTAAAGATAAAGATAGTCCGATCTGATCGTGGGGGGAGTACTACGGTCGGCATACCTCGTATTGACAAGTTCCTGTACCTTTTGCAAGGTTTCTACAGGAAAATAGAATAGTGGCCCAGTATTCTACACCGGGCGAATCTCAGCAAAATGGTGTAGCTGAAAGATGCAACCGTACCCTAATGGATATGGTGCGAAGTATGATGAGCTATTCTACACTACCATTGAGCTTGTGGATGGAGGCGTTAAAAACTGGCATTCATATTCTCAACGGAGTACCCAGTAAATCGGTGCCGAAAACACCGTATGAGTTGTGGACAGGTAGAGTTCCCTCGTTAAACCACTTACGAGTGTGAGGGAGCCCAGCTGAGGCTAAAGTATTTAACCTAAATCTTGAAAAACTTGATCCCAAAACAGTAAGTTGCCATTTTTTTGTTACCCAGAAAAGTCAAAAGGTTATCGTTTCTACTGTCCAAACAGACATACAAAGTTTGTAGAAATGAGACACGCTGTCTTCTTAGAGAATGACATGATGAGGGGGAGCGTGGTAGCTCGAGAGATTGATCTTGAAGAGAAGCGGGCGTACGCGCCTACTCCGATGATTCAAGAGCCATTCTTCTTACTACCTGCTGTCGCTGCACCGATAGTGCGAGAAACTGTGGTGCAAACACCTGTTATTGTTGGCAATAGTGAATGAGAATGAGAAACCTGTTCTACAGTATACTATAGAAACCGTTGCCACAGATGAGGGGGAGCAACAACAGCCTCAAACAAAAAATGTACAGAATGAAGAGGCCCCGAGGAGGTCTCAAAGAGTAAGAAGATCAGCTATTTTTTATGACTATGAAGTTTATCAGACAGAAGAATTTTAAATGTAGAATGATCCCACCTCATTTGAAGAAGCTATGAGAAGTAAAAACTCTTCAAAATAGTTTGAGGCCATAGAAGAAGAAATAAAGTCCATGAAGCCTAATAAAGTCTAAGACTTAGAAGTAATTCCTAAAAGAGCCAAAATAGTAGGCTGTAAATGGATCTACAAGACAAAACTCAACTTCCAAGGAAATGTAGAAAGATATAAAGCACGACTCGTGGCAAAAGGCTTTAATTAAAGAGAAGGGATTAATTACAATGAGACCTTTTCTCCGGTCTCATGTAAAGATTTTTTCAGAATCATAATGGCACTAGTGACTCATTATAATTTAGAGTTACATCAAATGGATGTAAAAACAGCATTTCTAAATGGGGATTTGGAGGAAAATGTTTACATGACACAACCGAAAGTTTTTGTCATGTAAGGAAATGAAAGAATGGGATGTCGTCTAAAGAAATCGATTTATGGGTTAAAGCAAGCTTCAAAACAATGGTACTTGAAGTTTGATAGCAGCATAAAGAAATTTAGGTTTAAAAAAAATATAGAGGACAACTGTGTTTATTCAAAGTTTAAAGATAGGAAGTTTATCTTTCTAATCCTGTATGTGGATGATATCCTACTAGCTAATAGTGACGTCAGTCTGTTACTAGAGACAAAGAAGGTTTTGTCTTCAAACTTTGATATGAAAGATGTTGGTGAAGCTTCATTCGTTCTGGGAATTGAAATTCACCGAGATGGAAACAAATGGGTATTGGGACTGTCACAAAAGGCATACATAGAGAAAGTATTAAAGAAATATAGTATGCATAAATGTAGTCCATCACTTGCACCTATAGTCAAGGGCGATAGATATAGATATTTTCAATACCTCAGGAACCAATATGAGATCGATCAAATGAAAGCGGTTCCATATGCTTCAGCTGTCAAAAGCTTACAGTATGCTCAAGTATGTACACGCCCTGACTTAGCATTTATTACCGAGTTACTTGGCAGATTCCAGAGCAATCCTGCAATAGAGCATTGAAAATTGATAAAGAAAATCTTGCGTTATTTGCAAGGAACAAAAGGCCTCATAATGACATACAGAAAATCAGATTCACTCCATATAGTGGGGTATACAGATTCTGATTATGCGAGAGATGATAGAAAGTCTACATCCGGATATGTGTTCACTCTCGTTGGAGGAGCTATTTCGTGGAAAAGCTCAAAGTAAACCGTCACTACATCGTCCACAATGTATGCCGAGTTTGTAGCATGTTATGAGGCTACGGGGCAGGTGAACTGGCTTAAAAAGTTCATACCCGGTTTAAAAGTGGTTGACGACATCTATGAACCACTTAAATTGTACTGCGATAATGAACCCGCAGTAACGTATGCCCACAACAATAAGCCAAGTGATGCTGTCAAACACATTAACATAAAGTACTATGTTGTGAAAGATAAAGTTCGGGATCAAATCATAAGTTTTAAGCATATAAGCACCGTAAAGATGCTAGCGGATCCGCTTACTAAAGGTTTACCACCCAAAGTATTCATTGAATATGTTGCTGGCATGGGTTTAAGAGAAAGTCTGTGATTCCTGAACTAAAAGATGGCTCAAAATGTATAGTAACTATTTCAGAACAGAAAAATGTATTATAGCTGTTAAGTCTATCGGCGATTGATCGTGACGATGAGACAATTCTATGCATTAATATGTAATGGAATGAGTGAAGTTAAAAAGTAATAAAGATAAAAGTATAAAGTGAGATCAAAGAGAAGAATGTTAGAAATTGATCTCCACCTATTTTGGCCCAACGGCCTTAACGGGCCCTTGACCTAATCGCGCCCTGATCGGGGGCGCCCAGCTCTTATTGGCTGGTAGGCCTCTGTCGTCAGTGGCACAATAAATAGAGCTGGGGGCCGACCGGGAGTCATGACCTAAGTTCGTCCGTGCCGCCGCACCCCACCAACAAATCTTAAACCCGATCTGTGAGGGGGCGCTGTGCTGACGGAAAGCACCACCGCCGTCACCGTCACGACGACCGTCATCACCAAGGGATCGACGACGTCGCCGTGACTTCTACGCCACCGCCCTCTCTACCGACCGACGCTGCCCCAGCGCAGAAGACCGCACCGACAAAAGACAGATGGTCGAATCGTCTTCCACGACTCCGACGACCGGATCTAAAGGTATTGACCACCTCCGAACCACAGATCTATTACCGACCGAACCACAGATCTATTACCAACACGAGACTCATATATCTACACTCCTAGACCCAGAGAAAAGATCACAACACTCCGCTCTGTCTCCTCCCGTTTCTCCCGCGCGCACCCGCTCGGGCTCTGTAAGTTTTGCGCGCCCAAAGATCATCAAACTCAAATTCCAGAGGCGCTGATCCAGCAACTGAAGCCTACCTGGTGGCAAAATGGTGATCCCTATTGGGACAGTCTTCCAGGAGCTGAAGCTTGATGGCTCGGTCAGCATAATTAGAGACGAGCAAGGAGGCGCAGTTGCACGCAAACTGATTAACGTTAGATTTCGAACTACAGTAAGCTTGTCTTCTAGATATCGAACAATTCTGCGACTCAAGTGTATACAAGGATGCACACGCTGTCCAGTTTACCACACAGGTGTAGTAGCAACCAAAAGGAGACAATGAAGAAAATGGCTACTGTGCGCGGTTACCTCAAATTGTTTCACGAGCAACCCTTTCGGGTTATCATGAGAAATGTAACCAGGGCATTCATAGTAGCCTACTCGAAGAATATATAACTCAATGGTGTCGACAAGAATTTAACATAAGACAGTAACATCATCAGCAGCGTGAGGCAGGAAACCAAACATCAAAAGATATGGGATGATCTATTAACTTCTAGGTGGCAGCATCAGCTTCCGCAAAAACATCTCCCCTTGACGTTCTGTCGTGCCCCTTACAAAAGTAGCCAAGTTCTCTCTATCACAGCATCAAAAGCCTCTCGCTGGGCGCTCCGCTGCAACATTCACTCGAAGCGGGCGGCCATCCATTTCCTACAATATGGTACAATTAACATTGACTTAGACTTCAGAGGTTTCATGCATACATAGGACACTGACAATTGATTATTTCAGTGAAAATTTTATATTAATTGACGGTCCTCACCTGGCCATCAAGAGCAGAAATAGCATCTTCGAGTTCCTCTTTTGACCCCATTGTTACAAAACCAAATCCTCGTGAACGCCCAGATTCTCTATCGTACACGATTGTAGCATTAACAACTTCTCCATACTCACTGAACAACTGAACCAACCTAGAGTCATCAGCTCCCCATGGCAGGTTGCCAACATAAGCTCTGAAAGCAGGTGCATATTGTCTAGGCGGCCTCTCTGCACGAGATCCCCTGGGAGCTGCCCTGTTTACATTCAGAAACCTTCCGCTAACATCCTGCAATAAAAAATAAATTGATTCTTTAGCTACTCAAGAACAATACAGAACTTGTACGCTTTTCTACTATACTGAAAATAATTTTTATTTTATTGAGCTGTTCGTAGAATACAAGAATGCCTAAAATTCACAGCTCTTAAGTTGCAAACCTCTGCCCCCTTTGATCAAAGATTCTAAGTGAAATAATAAAATAACATGTGACCTACAGGACTTTCGTTTCAATCAGATGATATATACTGTCATAGTGTCATCTCAACATCTTAAGGCAGTTAGATTTTCATGTGTTAACCAAAAACCTGAGAACTTGCAGTGGATGGATCAGTATAAATGAAAGGATAGAAATGAGCTCACATAGCGGTTGAACATCTCAATGGCCTTGTCAGCTTCCTCAACGGTGCTCATAGTAACAAATCCAAATCCACGGCTCTGGCCAGTCTCTCTGTTGTAGATGACCTGGAAATCCAAAGAGCAAGATTAATTTTACAAGGCAAATGGAGAACAAAACCCAGTACAATGAATGTTTCTTATCACTGCTACAATTTCTGAAACACTGAACAACAGACAGCAGACAATCATGGCTCCTAACATATGTGGAGAACAAACCATTTCTCTGGAATCATAACCCTCTACAAGGACCAGTGGAAGCATATTGGGTCATAGGAAACAATATGAATGCACATACACATATATGTAAATGGTTAGTACACACACAGAATGTACTAGTGAAATGCCAAATAAACTACCCACTAACGCCTGAAGCTCTGAACTAATCCACAAGGCATGCAATCTACTGAAAATTTGGTAGATTTACACTGGAACAATCATAAATTACACTCTCTAACTAGCAAGCTCGATTTTAGCACCGCATGACCAAAGCACCGAGCAACTACAGTGAGAGAGCATGCTCACCTCGGCGACCTCGACGACGCCGGCCTGTTCGAAGAGCTGCGCGAGGCCCTCGCTGTCGACATCGTAAGGAAGGTTCCCTACGTAGATCTTGGCCTCCTCAGGCGGCTCTACGGCCGCGTAATCGTCCTCTCCATCTCCATCGTCAGCCGACGCCACCACCTCACCCTCTTCTTCCCCAACGTCCCCAACCTCCTCCTCAAATGCGTCACCCGCCTCCGCCTCGTCTCCGGTCTCTGCCCACTCGACGCCCGCCTCGACGGCGTCGGAGGAGGCGACGAACGGCGCGAGTGGCAGGCGCCGGGAGGCGCGGAGGTGGAGCGGCGCGGCGCGGGATGAGAGGAGCGGTAGGGACACCGCTGAGAGGTGTTTGTGGGCCGGCGGAAGCGTGGCTGCGTCGGCCATGGCCATGGCTAGGGAGCGGAGGGACATGACGCTGGTGGCCATGGCGGATGAGCAGGAGGAATGAGAGAAGGGGATAAGAGGGCGGATGGATGGATTTGAGCCGGAGGTTTTGGAGAAGGTGATGACGATGCCGTGCCGTTTTATGGTATCTGCCGTGCGTTTGGGCTTGGGTGGTTGGGCCCATTTTTTGAATGGGCTTTTCGTTCTGGGCCTAGGCTCCGAGTTTTTCTTTTGTCGGCCTTGGACAGTTGTCATGCTCACAGCGGGCACTCTACTGTTCCTCTGGCTCTGAGCCATTACGGTTTGGCATTCACCTAATGATGATTTGCTCAGCTACTGAATTGTCATTAACTTTTACCAAATTTTCAATGAATTTCATAGAAACTGGAAGGGCCATGAGTGGTTAATTTCATTTCAACGTGTTTTTTTTTTTTGCATAGTTACGTCCATGTTACTCTGTTGATTACACACAATTTTCACTGGAACATCGTTCAACAACAGCGGCAAGCCTGTAGCTCACTCGGGAAGCTGAGCAGCATCTCCGTGCTGGCCATTCTGTCGGACCCGACGAGCCTGAGCCGGTCGTGATACACCTCGACGTGCCCGAACGCGTCCGTGCCTGGCGGGCACTCCAGCGCGGCCTCCAGCGTGCGGTGGTGCACGCCGCGTTCGTCCACGGCGTACCCGCCCCTGTGGACGTGGCCGGCGAGGCACGCCACGACGCACCCTCCGTGGCGGTGCACCACGTCCGTGACCTCCTCGTAGTTCCACATCAGCCCCGTCGGGGACGCCGCGCCAGGGTGCACCGGCAGGTGGCTGCACACCACCACGCGTTCCCGGCTGCGGGACGCGCGCCGGAGGACGCCGTCGAGCCACCGCAGCTGCGCTTCTCCCACGCCGCCGTTGAACATGACGAACCGGCGGTCCGTGCCCTCGAGGCCGCTGGGGCTGTTCTTGTCGTGGTTCGGGTTCCGCGCCTCCAGGAACCGCCTCGCCGCCGCGGAGACCGGGTGCCCGCGCGGCCACCCGACGGCGCTGAAGTCGTACGCGTCCAGCACCACGAACCGGTACCCGGGCCAGGGCGAGAAGTCGTAGTAGGCGCGCGACGGCGACGTCGTCGGCATCCGCAGCTCGGACACCAGCTCGCTTCGCGGAAGGTTGTAGAGGCAGTGGTTGCCCAGCATGTGGTACGTCGGCCCACCGCGGAAGCCGTCGAACTCGCGGACCACGGCCTGCACGGCGGTCAGCGACCGATCCTTGGGGCAGAAGCCGTCCACGATGTCGCCGAAGTTGACGCAGAATTTGATGCCCCCGTGCGCGTTCCACCGCTGGACGGCGCGGCGGAGCACGGCGATGCTGTGGCGGTAGTAGCGCGGCACGCCGAGGAACGAGCGGCCGTCGGGGATGTCGGCGTACTGGACGTCCGCGATGACGCCGAAGGAGAAGAGCGGCTCCCCCTTGGCCCTCGCCGATGGTGATGACGCACACGGCCTCATCACAGCCACGCCGCTCGGGCGAGCCCCCAGCATGGATCCCCTGCTCCTGTTAAACTTCGGTTTCGATTGCGATGATATGATACTAGTTCAGTTCCCTTAACACCTTCGCGTCAAACTGAAACAGAATTTTGTAGATCAAATTAATGGAATAAGATGCTTGTTTGTACATGCCATGGATACTTGTTGATTGAGAGATGCAGGGAGCTCACCTGACGATCAATGCCGGTCCGGTACAACCAAGTATCTCCGTTCAGCTGCGGCGAGTTCCTCCGGTGCTCTCTCTCCGTCTCTCGGTGGCCGTGATCTGGGCAGAGGAGGAAGAAGGCTCTCGAGGCTCAAAACTATCTGCCCGGGCCGTGCACGGTGCGCCTCTCATTTCTGCGCGGGTGGTGAGCTCATAAAATCCTTGTCAACAACGGCTGGGATTTGTTGTTTTCATAAAAATCCTTGTCAGTTAGTAGCACGAAGATTATCTTCGGAAGAAAAAAAAAAAACCAATTTTATTGGGCTCAGAGGAAGCGTGCGTTCACTGGCGGCCCAAGGCCCGTTCATCGATATTCTCCAAAAAAAAAAAAAAGGCCCGTTCATCGATCCCGGCGCGTGGTTTCCCCACGTGTCAGTGTCTACTCCCAAAGAACCCGCACCACTCGGTCCGCATCGGCATCGCCACAGACGCCCGCACCCTCCTGTCTCTCTCCTCCCTCCCGAGTCCCCGCGCCGCCGCTCGTCGGAGCCCCGCCTCTCCGCCCAAGCGCGCCGTGCAGGTAACAACTCCAGTGCGCGTCCATCCTGTTCTCCCGTTAATTGCTGCTGGATCGTCACCCCCTTCCTTGTATATGGAGCCATCGATCTGACGATCCGAACTAGTCTTCCGGTAGCTGCGGGCTGCACACCGGCGACCCTGTTTGTTAGTCCTGGATCATAAGTATTGGGCGCTTAGATAGATCGCCGGCTTTCCTGTGCGAATCCGCCCTGTTTTCTTCTCCGTTCGCGACCTCAACGCACCCTAGGCTGCGAGTGATGGGAGATCCATCCGGACTCTTGTCGTGTTTATATTACCATAATGTCCTAGCTTGTTGGGTACGATTGCCTGTTTATTTGTTTGTTTCGCGGAACCCAGCAATCTCCGTCGTTGCTGGGATGCCTGAGATCCAAATCATCCATCATTCTGATTCTGTGATGGTAGCCCGATCTTATCTTTCTATTTGGTTTGGAATCGATTTGCTGCCTCCGTGATAGTAGTATACTAATATCGGTTTGTTTTGTGAGAAAATAGGGCTGACATTTTGACAATCCAGCTTCCCTAAGTCGTCATAGCCAATTAACAATCGACAATTTCGCAACCAACACATCAAATCCATTTAAGATCTGTCTTAGTTTGATATAAAACCTCTTGATTTTGTGCTCAAGGATGATATATGGACCTCCTGATTGCAGCTGACTACGATGATTTATGGACCTCTTGATTGCAATTGACTGTATTTTTGTTTCCCGTTTCCATTATTATCATAGGAAAAAACATTTTCCCTTTTTTTAGTTGTCTGACAAAGTTCTTAATACTTCTTTTCAGAGCCCTGTATGGCAGGCATGAGGGGTATTAGCCAGCTTCTTAGGAGAACTCTCCATAATCAGTCCTCTGTAAGTATTCAGTCTGCTTATAATTAGCTTTAGTTCTATCATAAGTTGTGTGACAAGATATCTGCTTGCACCATAAGTTCTTACCTGCATAACTTAAATTATGCTTCTTTATCCGTTTGAATTTTTTTAGCATTATTCATTTGAAATTGATACGGCTTTATATTTTTTTTTAAAAAAAACTTGGAGAGTTTATATAGGAGTTTGGTGCACAAGGTCAATTCTTGGTCCATGATTGTTATTGCTAACATTTTATCATACCTTTTAGGGTCCATCGCTGCTTTATTCATTCCGTGGAAAGAATGAAGAGTCCTCTGCTGGATTGAAAGCATTGGCTCTTCTTGGGGTTGGTGCCTCTGGTCTTATGAGCTTTGCTACAATAGCAAATGCAGATGAAGCTGAGCATGGCTTGGCAGCTCCAGATTATCCCTGGCCACATGCTGGCATCATGAGCTCTTATGACCATGCTTCGTAAGTCAACCAATATTCTCTACTTTGATGAAACTTTTTTCGTTGAATTTGGATAGATGTTTGCAAACTTGTATTAGCCTTCTCTATGAAATATATGGATCATAGCATAGGAATTATTCGGTCCTTTTGGGTAGTAAGGGCATGATTTGGCTATTGTAATTATTATATCTGGCTGTCTATGAAGTACATGCCATTCAAATATATAATTCATAAAAGACTAATTTAACTTTGCATGTTGAGGCAGCGCTGTACTTATTTCTTTTATAGGGTAAATTCTGTTCGACTACTGATGTCTTTTCCCCCTTGTATACTGCCGTAATTTATGTGAGAATTATTGTCTTTCAGAATCCGCCGTGGACATCAAGTTTACACGCAAGTTTGTGCCTCTTGCCACTCGATGTCATTGATTTCGTACCGTGATTTGGTTGGAGTGGCCTACACTGAAGAGGAAACAAAGGCAATGGCTGCTGAGATTGAGGTAGTTGATGGTCCGAATGATGAGGGTGAGATGTTTACTCGCTCTGGTAAGTTGAGTGACCGCTTCCCGCAGCCGTATGCAAACGAGCAAGCAGCCCGATTTGCAAATGGTGGTGCATACCCCCCAGACCTCAGTCTTATTACAAAGGTGATTGCAGGCTTGCAGTTAATGGTTTTAAAATGATTGGTGGGATTTTCGTTATCTTGTTAAGGCTTACTATATGCAACGTATTTGTTCAGGCGAGGCACAATGGTCAGAACTACGTTTTTGCTCTTCTGACTGGTTATCGTGACCCACCTGCTGGTGTTCAGGTATCTCTCTTTTTTTATACACTGTTTTTCTGGTGTGATCTATAGCTGTGTGATATTTTCTCCCTCTACCCCTTTTAAGTGGCTCAGACATATAACCTATTGTGCTTGGTTAAAATCACTTGTATCATACAGATAGGCTTTACATTACTGTGTCATACTAACATGTGATATACACTATTCTATGTGAGTATAAGAAGGATGTTTCTACCCATATGAAGGACTGCTTTAATTTTCATACTGTTGGCACTGGTGCTTGCTTTTACCTATCTTTCAAATTAACTGTGACTAATTTCGTTTTTTCCTTTTTAAAACCTAGATTCGTGAGGGTCTGCACTATAACCCCTACTTCCCTGGTGGTGCCATAGCCATGCCCAAGATGCTTAATGATGGGGCTGTTGAGTATGAGGATGGTACTCCTGCAACTGAAGCTCAGGTAACTACTCTATTTTTGTGGATCCGTAAGTACTCAGTTTTGGGGCTAGTACAAGGCTTGATTATTCTTATTTTCTGTTGCAGATGGGTAAGGACGTTGTGTCATTCCTTTCATGGGCAGCTGAACCAGAGATGGAAGAGCGAAAGCTGGTAACCTCACGACTTATCTGTTTTTTTTTTCTATTTTGGTGTAATCTGATGCCCTGGGCACAATCAACTAACATTGAATAATTCTAGATGGGAGTCAAATGGATCTTCCTTCTGTCGCTGGCGCTTCTCCAAGCTGCCTACTACAGGCGTATGAGGTGGTCAGTCCTGAAGTCGCGCAAACTGGTCCTGGATGTTGTCAACTGAGGGCCATTTTATTATTCTTTATTATTTAAATTTCCAGAGTCTCTTAAGAGGAACCATTCCAAATAATGGATTTGTGATGTACAACTACAATTTTGCCACTGGGGCTGGGTTCCATGCCTAGAATTATTTTGTTTCGTTCATTACTCCGCTGCAAAAGCGCATTCTCCCCATGGGAGGATTTCTTTCACCTTTTTTTTTTTTTCCTTTTTGGTCTGTCAATGCCTCAAAGGTACTGTACCAGCAAGAGTAAGGTTCTAACATGACAATTGATGGGAGTTCATAATAAATTCTTGCGCTTTGAAACACTGAATTTTTGTCGTTAAGCTATTCTTTGCGTCATGGATGGATTTACCAATGCGAAAACGCTTTCTGGACTTGCTGCAGGAGAGAGCATCTTCTTCTGTGATCATGGATGTTTTGGGGATCTTTTTTATTTGATTTACCGAAGAAAAATAAAATGATCATACTAGTTTGGTAAACGGAACCCGCCCCATTTCGCATTCGCGGGCCCAGCTGAGAACGGAGCCGGCGCTGGCGCGGGCCACTCGCTGGCAGACCTCACTCTCTCCTCGTCCACACAGAGGGAGCCCGTCGCCGCGGTGGACATGGCTGGAGCGCTGGCCGCCTCTTTGGTACTGGCTCCGAACCCGACAACACGAGGACTTCGCCCGCTTACTAGGAGGCTCCGGATGCCTCCACTTGCCCCACTTGCTGCTAGCTACCGTCACGGGCTCGGCATCCGCGGCGCACCGCTGAGCACTACCAGTGCTGGGCACCAGGGCCTCAGCTCGCACTTCCGATTCGACGCGGCGACGGAGGGGATGGCCGTGGAGGCGAGTGCGGCGTCGGCAGCGGCAGAGGCGAAGCCCTTCGCCGTCCTCTTCGTTTGCCTCGGTGAGTCCCCTCGGTCCCAGCCTCTCTCCACGCGTCTCCGCGCCCGTGCGTGTGAACTACTGAACTTCTCCTCCGATCGTGCGCGCGGATTGAACTTGATACCTGTACGCCTCGAGTTTGATCGCGCTTGCCATCCCAAGGTCAGGTCGCGATAACCTTGCGTTATAATCTTTCCGCAGCTGTTGTTGGTAGAAGGCTGGAAGCACTAATTCTCACGTGTTGTTTCTGTAAGATTTGGAGATTTTGCTAGTTGGTATGAAATTTGCCGATCCTATTGTCTGTACCCTACTGCATGGTTAAAAAGTTCAGTTAGTTTGATCCAGGCATTCTGATCCATAGCAAACGTGTTTTGTGATAGTTGAACTATGTAGGTATCGGATGTATTAGTGCCCCGGCTGCATTGGTTGCTCTCTCAATGTGTTTTATTATTTTCATGTGTTTAAACGGTCCAAGTGTGTATTGGCACTTGGTGCTTTCTTAGGTAAGGGATAATTACAACCTCTTTGGTAGAGCTCTCAGCTCCTGATTCTTTGGATTCACTTCTGATTCTCCTATGAAGTGATTCTGTGGCTAAAAGTGATTCTCTTTAATTCTCTAGGATAAATTTCTAGAATCAAGACAGAGAATCACTTCACAGAATCAGGAGAAGCTACTTTTTCCAGCTCCTATCCCTTTAGTTTATTTCAGAAAATCACTCCACAGAATCAGACAAGAATAACTTCTTTTGAAAAACAGCATTTGGCAGAGCTCCTCTAATTCTGCCTGAGAATCAGGAGCTGGGAGCTCTGCCAAAGGGGCCAGTATCTCACTGCCTAATCTTGTCCTGGTGCTCTTAAGAGTGTGTAGGTGCCTGATACGTATATGCTGCATTTATCCATTCGTCTGCTCCTGATGGAAACTATTTGTACAGGGAACATTTGCCGGAGTCCTGCAGCCGAGGCTGTGTTCCGGAACCTTGTAAGCAAGCGTGGCCTTGACTCAAAGTTTCACATAGACTCTGCTGGTACTATTGGATACCATGAGGTTGTACCCTGCATTTACCTTGCTCATTGTTCATATACTTGGTTCGGGAATGGTACGAGCACTTACCTGGTATTATGCGGATTCAGGGTAATAAGGCAGACTCAAGGATGAGAGCAGCTTCAAAGAAGAGGGGGATTGAGGTGACTTCAATATCCAGGCCCATTAAACCATCAGATTTCCGTGACTTCGATCTCATCCTTGCAATGGATAGGCAGAACTATGGTACACTCTCAATCCGTACATTCTCTTTCTGTTTCAATACCCTGGATTTATGTTGATGTGAGATGCTTGATAGAGTTCTCTTTTCAACAATTTGCAGAAGATATACTGAACGCCTTTGAAAGATGGAGACACAAGGAGCCCCTTCCTGACAGTGCACCCAATAAGGTCAGTATGTTAGATTGTTTGTCTGGTCATTTCAACTTTAAAGATGCATACTTTCAATTCTCTGTAGTCGAAAATAAATTGAACTTCCTTCAAACAAAAACAAATTTGAGACATGGGAACACTTGGGGACAAACGTATCATCAGGAACTGCTAAACTGAACGCCAGCTACATGCTTTCCGTATCATTTTTTCCTTTCTGTAGAATTTATCCATAAGCACGACAATCAGTGGCCATCCAGCATTGACATTTATTCCCCTAACAATCAGCCTTGACATTGCTTTGATGTTTCTGAAATTTCTTTACCTTCTGCAACTTTAGCATTGTACACTTAATATAGGCAAGGGCATCGCTGCTTGATTTTCTACAGATGGTACTCTCTAGTTCACAGCATAATATGCTCCAGACTGATGTTTATCTTATTTAGGGGCTATCTGCACCTTCACTTGATTCCTTCTGTAATTTGTTTTTAATTAATGCTGTCCCTTTTAAAACATAGTAAGGAATTTTCTCTCTCCCATTGTTAGGTTAAACTGATGTGTTCCTACTGCAAGAAACATACTGAGTCTGAAGTCCCAGATCCTTACTATGGAGGTCCTCAGGGATTTGAAAAGGTTGGTAGCTTGACTGTCTGCAAAACATTAGTATCTATATTTTGGATCTTATTTGTTGGTTTTGTCCCAGTGACCAGTGGGTTTGACTGTTGTACTGTCGTGGCTTGCATAAATCACTAGCCTTTTATTCCTCACCAATTGAAGTATCTTAAGCTTTGTAGTACCTTTTGACCCGAGATATGCATGGGCTCTGCCAAGTAGTTGTGCATCAATCATTAAATCATGTAAGCAAGGCCCAGGTTTTTTGTCAGCATACTCATGTGCATCAATCATTAAATCATGTAAGCAAGCCCTGGGTTTTTTGTCAGCAAAATGTGACTCTAGAACTCAAGTATGTGAGTTTTATGTGGTGGTGAAGCTGCAAATTTTTCCCTTTTTTTTCTCTTTATTTGTAGCATAGCAGAACAATTAGATCACGGCCCATATGGGGCACAGCCGCACAGGTCATGGCTATAGTGGCCCTATGCTTCAGCACACGACCAGCACTAGTGACTTGCTGCCTGGCTAGACATTTTAACTTAGCTAGACTCTTGACTGAATGTTGACTGACTCCCGAACTGGGCAATCTGCTAACTGCTGTTATTCACACTGGTTGGAAACAAACAATACAGTAAGCTACTGAACACACATAAGACCTTTAAGGCAACACTTTACACATCTTTTTGCAAAATCATCTCCTGTACAGCATATTAACTTTTGGAATGTGTCGATAATTCATCAAAGAGGATACAATATCTCATCTGGGAAGTAAAATTAAGCACTTTTAAATGTTCTTCTGGTACAAAGAGATAATAATACATGTCTATGCTGTTAATGATTGTACAGAAGGTAGGATGAGCAGCTTGGTAATGAAATACTAGAGTCTAGTAAATTAGTAATAACTACAGAAAATCACAAAGCTAGGAGTTTTGTTCGTCATCCTTGATTTCTTTGTGCTGATAGGCTGATACTGAAGCACCAATCCACAGGTATTCTGAGATCATTTATATCTACTCAAAATCTGCATATGAAAAGAACATTCACGTTTAACATTTCTGCAATGCTTTCAGGTCTTGGATTTATTGGAAGATGCTTGTGAGTCTCTGCTCGATAGCATCGTGGTGGATAATGCAAACATTTCTGCGTGATCTTGGATTCATATACCTATAGGTGATGTAAATCTCCAAATTTTTATTTTTCAGACTCCATATTGGGTGCACGTTATATATGAGCTGTAGCATCTGGGTACTGCAGGAGCCAGTTAACCCCAAACGTGATCGGGGTACAAAATTCTTTCCCTTTGAGTTATATACCTGCCACTGTTGTTATACTCCTACATTGTTATCTTTGACACTGTATGTGGAACACCAAAAATATGCGCATCACCAATGTTTACAACCCAGATACTGAGAATCATACTTATAAATTTCATACGAATTGCGCAGACAAGAAAATATCACTTGCATGAACTACCACTGTGAACATAAATAATCGTGCATTTAGAATGTCAGAATATACATTTTTCTCTTCCTTTGGACTATGAAAAGTTACGGAAAGGGGTCATCATGTAGCAAACCCTACAACCAACACAGGCGATGGTGGTTGCCACCGGTCACCGGCGGTAGCACTGCACGTGCAAGAAGAATCCTCCAGGTGAGTGCCCCCTCGCCGCCGTCTCATCGGCCATCCACAGCCTACCCTCCTTCTCCGCCCTGGCCTTCACCATGAACTGCGCCCCTGTCCCGGCACCGCCGCGGCAGCCGAACCACCAGTCGTGCACGTCCCACATCACGTCGATCACCTCCCCGTTAGCCAGCACGGCGGTGCGGTTGCCTCTGAAGCCCCACCCCACCCGCCGCACCTCCGCTACCTTCTCCCCGTCGATGGTCACCCGCAGCTCTCCCTCCCCGGCGACGCCTCTGCACGCGTGCACGGCCACCTCGTGCTCCTCCCGGCCTTCGCTGAACCTGCACCGCGTGACGTGCGACGCCGCCGCGGCGCGGAGCTGCTCGCGCCGGCTGACGAGGACCGCGCCCCGCGGGGCCGTGGCGGACACAGAACCGAAGCGGCGGGAGAGCTCGCGCGCCGCGCTCCCCGCGCCGAGGAGGAGCGCGAGCTCGCCGTCCGCGACGACGGCGAGGTAGTAGTCGTCGGCCGGCTCCGGAGACGCATCGATGGGGTACTTGGCCTCCGCGGTGTCCCAGTGCACGCCGACGACCGTGCCTGCGCCGGTGACCAGAGACTGGCTCCCACGCCTCTTCTGGAGCACGAGCTGGCTCTTCCTCGACAAAGACGGCGTCGAGAGGCCCTCGTCGAAGGCGACGGCGAGACCGGCTGCTCCGGCGGCGCTCCGGGTCCACGTCACTCTGACGAGCATCTCCTTGCCGGAGGACAGCGCGGCCCTGTACACGCTGGTCGTCGCCGCCTGCAGGGTCCGGTCGAGCGCGCCTCGGGCGGAGACGGAGGCGGCCGCCGTGGCCACGCCGACGGAGCTGTCGCCGAAGCAGGACAGCTCCCTCATTGCTGAAAGAGCAACGCTGCTGCTGCTGCGGGAATGCGACCGTGGCCGGCATCGCATTTTAATCGGCGCGCCTGCTGTTCGCTGAGGCTGCACTGAGCGATTTGTTAATTAATGGCAACAGCCATGGGTATCTTCAGGATTGGTCAAGTAAGGAAATTATTAACCGAGTGAGTGAGTTTGGCATTCTGACCAAATTGTTTTCAGCTGTCATGAATCATGGTGGTCGCTGCTATGTCATCCGTGGTTGGCATCGAACCGGGACAGCATGTCGCCGTCGCTGCTGATCTACGAACACGACGGAATCAAATTTGCCTGGCACGGGCGATACCGGTCGACCAAATTTGCGCTGCATAATCCAAAAATATAGCGTAATCAGCGAAGCTTGAGCTGGGACTTGCCTAATCGTCTATTCGTATGGCGCCAAGAGAATGATCTCATGGCCTAGTATGTCACCTGGACGCATGCAGTTCGGTGAGCTCAGCTCTCCATGTGCTCTGCATATAAGTTTTTTATTTTCTGTGGGAGATGGTTGGATACATGAGTTTTTGTTTGCAAAGAAAAATTGTTTGGATCCATCATCCATGAGTAATTTAGGCGCACCGAAATATTTCTGCAACTCGTTCGTCCCGTTAAGTTCAACCGGGCCTTATGGGCTTCTCCGTGACCAAAAAAAAAAACACATCAATGTGGGCTGTCCCGTGTCAGCGGCCCAGATCGTCTGGTATGTGTTTCGTAACACCCTCCCTTGTGGGATCGCGATCCAAACTTGGGTCCTCTGTGACCGTCGAATAAAGTATTGGCGGTCCAGATCGAGGCTATTTTGCCAAAGGAGCCCCTCTATTTCGTCAAGCGTCACGAGTTACTCCCCACGTTCGCGAAGCCGCTCACCTCCAGCAGTCAGTCGGCACGTGCGTTCTCGACTCGAGTCGAGCTGCTTCTTCCCCCGAACAAATCCCAGAAGAACCCTAGCTGAGCTCGAGCTCGCCATGGCTTCGCCAAGCGAGACGACGGCGAACTCCACCATAACGTCCACGACGATAGAGGGAGGCGGCGGAGAGCTCGAGAACAACCGCTTCAATGGCGCGGCTTCCGCCACCTCCGTAGGCAAGGGGCAGCAGCAGCAGGACGAGGGCGACGAGATGATCGGCCCGGGCCCGGCGCTGGCCAAGCAGCGGCAGAAGCGCCCGCTGCAGTTCGAGCAGGCCTTCCTCGACGCCCTCCCTTCCGCCGCCATGTGGGTCTTCTCCTCCTCGCCTTCCTAATGTCTGATTTAGGGAGGGGATTGCTTGTTGCTGCGTGGCGGACTGGCTGACGACCTCTGTTGTCTTTGCAGGTACGAGAAAAGCTATATGCATCGGGACGTCGTCACCCACGTCGCCGTTTCTCCTGCTGATTTCTTCATCACTGGGAGCGCCGATGGTGATCTCTCTAACACTCTCGTCTTGGTACCGTATCTTGTTTCATGGCCTGATACTGTTGGTAGTGGATGACTTGTCACCGGTGTTGATTATTTCTGAATTCGTAAGCTACATATGTTTTCAAGTTTGAACCTTGATGATGCTCTGTTAGGTCTGTGGTGTGCCATGCCCAGTAGATTGCCTTTGCATTTTCAGGGACTGGAGCTTAACTGGCCTGCTTTTCTTCTTTTCTAGGTCACCTGAAGTTTTGGAAGAAGAAACCAGTTGGAATTGAATTTGCTAAACATTTTCGGTCTCATCTCAGCCCCATAGAAGGCTTAGCTGTGAGTGCCCACATTCTTATGTTCATTCCCTTGACTAAGAGGAAATTTTTTACATTGATGTTACCTATTATGCTGCATCAAGCGTTCTCTGATGCTAGTTGCAACTCTTAGTCGTTGCTTCCATCTGTAGTAGTACAGGCAACTGCAAATTATAGCATGATTAATAATGCAGGTGAGCGCTGATGGTCTACTTTGCTGCACGATCTCCAACGATCGCTCTGTTAAGATTTACGATGTTGTAAACTATGACATGATGTTCATGATGCGTCTCCCATATATTCCTGGAGCTATTGAGTGGGTTTATCGAGAAGGGGATGTTAAACCAAAACTGGCAGTGAGTGACCGGAATACACCTTTTGTTCATATATATGATACTCACTCCGGTTCAAATGATCCAATCATCTCCAAAGAGGTATGTCCTGTTGTCCATATATCTTTTGTATAACTGCTTCGAATTTTCCATAAGATGCTTATAATATGAGCTGCATGTTAATTACAGATTCATGGTGGTCCTGTAAAAGTTATGAAGTATAACAATGTACATGATGTTGTGATATCTGCTGACGCTAGAGGACTCTTGGAATACTGGTCCCCATCCACCCTCAAATTTCCTGAAGATGTGTATGTTGTTGCTCCCTTGCATTTGTTTTTGATACTATGTAACGTGTTTGTCTTAACTCTGAACCACAGAAAACTTGATTAACTGTGTATATGCATTTGGTGCAGTGAGATCATATTAGGTGATATTATGTTCAGTTAACGTGCACCAGTTTAAGAAATAGCATAACCAATATTTCAGCTGAATTCTTTTCTGGATCAGTTGTTTGTATGATGATTGCCTATCTAATTGTTTCTAGTTTGGTTTTTTATTACATCTTTTGCAAATCCTATCACTCTCTTTTGTGCTTTGTCCCCTTCGGCAAATGCTTCAACTCAGACTTACCAATAGTTGGTGTTGCTATTTGCTTTCTGCAGGGTGAAGTTTCAGCTGAAGACAGATACAAATCTATTTGAGATTGCAAAATGCAAGACTAGTGTGTCTGCTATTGAGGTATTTCTTTTTATTTCTGAAATGATTTAAATATCTTGTTTCGTCATTAATTATATAATTAGGCAAACAATCGGACAATGATGGGTTGTCGACTCTTTTTTATCATTGTAATGATGGGTTATCGAATCTATTCATCCTTAGATGAAAGAAAACGATTGCATATTAAAATATTGGACACAATAGAGTAGATCTATTGGGTTGTCGAATCTCATTCATCATTGTAATGATGGACCAATTGGCCCTCTGTCAAATTGCATTGTGTAACTTGTTAAATGGCTGGTACGGTGCAGGTGAGTAATGATGGCGGTCAGTTTGTTGTCACATCCCCTGATCGCAGGATACGAGTATTTTGGTTCAAAACTGGAAAATTAAGACGTGTGTATGATGAGTCCCTTGAGGTAAGAAGCTTATTACTTCCCCAATCGAATGATGTGTTGAGGGCAAAGTTGATGTATTGGATTCTTATATCCAATTGAATGTTATCATTTGTAGGTGGCACAAGATCTGCAAAGAAGTGATGTTCCCTTGTATCATCTCGAGGCTATTGATTTTGGCCGACGAATGGCTGTTGAGAAGGAAATAGAGAAGACAGAAAATGTGCCACAACCAAATGCTGTGTTTGATGAGAGCTGTAACTTTCTTATTTATGCTACTCTTTTGGGGATAAAGGTATGTATAATGTTTTTTGTACCTCAAATCAGCTAGATCATTTATGTTGGATGTAATTCAGCATGGTCAATATTTCGCTAGGAGGGTTCTAAATGCTTGCTCAAATCATATGTTTCTTCTTATTATTATGGGTAGCTGGGCACTGGGGCCTTAGTAGTCACATCTGTACATTTGTACAACAGTACAAGGCTTACATCGGGGCTCGTTATATATTTGTGTAATCTATAGCATAGGTGACTTATTGGTAATTCACATGCAAACTTATTTATGAATGAAGTTATGAGCACTAGCATTATTTATTTTTGTTCACATTCTTTTATGTTTGGACTTTCCTGTTAAACTTATTGTCCTTGTCATACATGTGCAGATTGTAAACTTGCACACAAATAAGGTGTCTCGTATCCTGGGAAAGGTAGAGAACAATGAGAGGTTTTTGAGAATTGCTCTATACCAAGGCGACAAAGGAAACAAGAAGGTTAGGAAGATCCCTTCAGCGGCTGTCAATGTTAATGATAGCAAGGAACCTTTATCAGACCCAACGCTACTATGTTGCGCTTTCAAGAAGCACCGGATATATCTCTTTAGGTCTGCCATTCAATTGTCTTTGTAGTGTCCAGTAGCTGCTTTTGATGGTTCTTAAGAATTTATTCATATGTTTTTTTATAAGATGTAACTTGCTGCTTCTTCTGAATTCTTTATTTTGACCAGTCGGAGGGAGCCTGAGGAGCCTGAAGACGCAACTAAGGGTAGAGATGTTTTCAACGAAAAACCGCCGCCAGAAGAGCTTTTGGCTGTATCAGATTTAGGAAAAACTGCTACAACATCATTGCCTGATAATGTGGTATGTTTTCTAAAGATTTATGTGTTGTGTTTTTTGAATGATAATACAATATCTGTTTTGTGAGTTTTGTTTGTATTGTGACATGATGTATTAAAAATCTTATGTGTTGTTTTCCCCCACTTTAGTTTTTCCTGGATCCCCTCATTTAATAAGTGCGCAATATTTCAGGTGTTGCATACCTCTATGGGTGACATTCACTTGAGACTATATCCAGAGGAGTGTCCAAAAACTGTGGAGAATTTCACTACCCATTGCCGGAACGGTTATTATGACAATCTTATATTTCATCGTGTAATTAAGGGATTCATGATTCAGACTGGTGATCCTTTGGGTGATGGCACTGGTGGGCAATCTATCTGGGGCAGTGAATTTGAAGATGAATTTCACAAAAGGTAATTTTAGTTATTGTATGCTTTCCCCCACAAACATATAATTAGGAGTATATTTATTCTGCATCTTAATGTACTCTATAGGCAACCAGGCTCCATAAGTTCTTAACCATGAATTGCAACTTTCCACTTTCTTTGGTCAGGGATACATGCACCCATTTGTTCTTCACTACCAACTTTCTATTGAGTATTTTGTTAAAAGGGAATAGAAGCACAATGTTGTGAATATATTTTCAACTTTGATCCGTCCATGTCACTTCGAAGTGGTCAACCTATCTGATTGAAAAGTGTAAGGTGATAGGGCTAATGCTTTACTGGTGTTAGTTTTGGGTTTTCTTATACAGATAACAGTAGTAGTTCATTTGCAAATATGGTCAGTTGGTCGCATGAATTGAGCACCTGTCTTTTACACATTTATTTATGGTCCAGTGACGATGATGCTGTTTGTCGTGCAGCTTGAGGCATGACAGGCCTTTTACTCTTTCCATGGCCAATGCGGGACCTAATACCAATGGTTCTCAATTCTTTATCACCACTGTGGCTACTCCATGGCTGGATAACAAACACACAGTGTTTGGTAGAGTTGTGAAAGGAATGGATGTTGTCCAGGTATTACAGTGTTTGTTATTTTATATTAGTCGCTGAATGCTCCCTCTGCATCTCTTCCTTTTTAGTTTTAACTTTATGCCCTTTCGCTTAAAGCAAATTGAGAAGGTCAAGACTGACAAGAATGACAAACCATACCAAGATGTAAAGATTTTGAATGTTACAGTTCCCAAGACATAAGCACTTATCCAATCAATCGGTCTGTGTTCCTTCTCTCACTTCTTGCATTCGTGTAATATTATCATCAATTTTGGATATATGGTCCTTAAGCTCGTATTGTGTTTCTATTGGTAATATATGATGTATACTAAGCATAGATTGATTGTTCTATCCGTATGCGTTTTCTTGACACCTTAATGATAATGTAAACACTTCTGCAGGGTCATGGTGTTTTGCCTACACTCTTCCTTGGTCCAATTTGCTGACCTGTCTAGGATGTATGACCTGCGAGCAGACATCTCCAGTGATGAGAACATTGTCTTCAGCAAAAAAAAAAAAAAAAGAATGCAGTTTTCAGAACTGATGATGTCTCAGGTGTTCTTGGAGAATTATAATCGGCCTTCAGTGTTGAATCACGAGGCACAGAGTGCTGTTTATAACACAGAACTAATCTTATTTGACACACTAGAGGTTGAGTTCTGATGATGTTAGGTGGGAGAATTTTCTGTGCTATGATTTGTTCCTCTCGAATAATGCCCATCCCAAAAGCTGTGTCTCATTGTCTGCGTGTTGACGTGGTCAGATTGACGTGTCTCGAATAATGCCTTTCTTTTTGACGATGACTTGTCCTCATGTTTTAGCCGCCGGGACGCGTACTAAAAGTTGACTCGGCCACGATGCTGACCTGCCCATGTGGGCAAGGTGTAATCGGATAACCAACGGGGCATCTTTTGTTGGCCGTCGCTGTCCGTAAGGTTCTTCCTCCTTGTTTGTTTACACTCTGCGTCATGTACGCAATGAATCTGGACGATTTTGAATTTTACCTGTGACGTTTAAAACAAAGACGTCATCATATCATCTTTGTCATTAGCTCCGCACAGGGTTCTAATAATGGGTCCATTTTTCTGCTTTTCTTATTGTTGCATCAAGATAACACTTGTCCTTTTTGAACACCTAAGAAACTAGTCCGAGTATATAGTAGATCAAAGGAAATTTGAAATGGTTATTATACTTGACATGATGACGCCAGCTCATAGGTCAACGTGGTCAAAGACGCCGACGCGAGACAGAACAAATGGAAGGTTAGGTAGGTAGGTAGGGTGTTTGCCTCCCGCGTTCATCGCTGCCTGTATAGAAAGTGAGCGAACCCGCGCGCTTTCCGTCTCTCCATCTCCCATCTCCATCTTACCAAACGCACCTCTTCCTCGCCGGCGATCATCTGAACAGCGAGTGATCCATCTGCTGCTGCTGCTGCTGCACCACCGGATCGGAGATGGCGGCGGAGCCCAGGCACTTCAAGTACGTCATCCTCGGCGGCGGCGTCGCGGCTGTGAGTGTTCTCTGCTCCCTCCTCCCATGTCTTTTTTTCTTCCCGATTCACCTGACAACACCAAGGAGGAGGAGTCGACTGACTGACCGACCAATCGATCGATCGATCGCTCCGTGCAGGGGTACGCGGCGAGGGAGTTCGGCAAGCAGGGCGTCAACCCTGGCGAGCTCGCCATCATCTCCAAGGAAGCGGTGCGTAGTACTCCTTCCCTCCCTTTTCACCCAATTATGCGTTTCAGAATCCTTATTGCAGCTGCTGCAGTTACGAATAAGTATTTCAATTAGCTACCCGCCGAAGGCAGTTCCGCCCGATTTCGCCTTTCTGTGTCTCCCGTTTTAAACAGAATGATTAGACTCCGCAGCGATTTTGTTTAAATGATTTGAAGACTTTTCTGGCACGAATTGCATTTTTATTGCCGCGAGTTTTGTATCTATGTGCCAATTAGGCATCAGTTCCACAGTTTCTTCAACTGGTCGAGCTCGGCGCTGAAATTTCTGCGATTCTTCCCCACTGCTAAATCGGGTCTCCCTTTTTTTTTCTGGAAAAAAGAAAAAGAAATCGGGGCTCGCTTTCTTGATCTAGAAAGCTGATCTGTTACCCCTTGTGCGCGATTGACCACTGAAACATTTTTTTTTTAATCTTTTTTCAGGTGGCTCCCTACGAGCGCCCTGCTCTCAGCAAGGGCTACCTCTTCCCACAGAGTGAGCAAAATGCAAATTATACTACTCCTACCTCTGCATTTGCAGAGGGCACCTCCCTGCTCTGCTGTCCGGTAATCCCTCTGCATAGGAGTACGTTTCTTACTGATACCCACTGCGTTCTCTGTTCACAGATGCCGCGAGGCTGCCGGGGTTCCACACTTGTGTCGGTAGCGGGGGAGAGAAGCTGCTGCCTGAGTGGTATTCAGAGAAAGGTGAGCTTTTCCCCAATTTGATAATTTTACCTTTTTGAACAAACCATTTGGTGCTGTTCTTGCCTTAACGGCATCTACTTTCAGGCATTGAGCTGATCCTGAGCACTAAGATTGTCAAGGCTGATCTTGCCTCAAAGACACTGACGAGTGCAGATGGGGCAACTTTCACCTATGAGATCTTGATCATCGCCACCGGTTCCTCCGTCATAAAGCTCACTGACTTTGGTGTTCAAGGGGCAGAATACAACAACATACTGTACCTAAGGGACATTCAGGACGGCGAGAAGCTGGTTGCAGCTATGCAAGCAAAGAAGGACGGGAAGGCTGTCGTTGTGGGAGGTGGTTACATCGGCCTCGAGCTTAGCGCGGCCTTGAAAATCAACAACTTTGATGTCAATATGGTGTACCCTGAACCGTGGTGCAGTAAGTCTTCTGTCAATTTGAATCCTGATTGAAAGCTTTAGTAAGTACTATAGTAACCTAACGTGCATTCTAAAATCATCTCTTGTAGTGCCCCGTCTGTTCACTGCCGGCATTGCTCATTTCTATGAGGGCTACTATGCTAACAAAGGGATCAAACTTGTCAAGGGCACGTACGCTGCTGGTTTCGATGCCAACGAGAATGGAGATGTAAGCGTCGAACACACTGAAACTTTATAGTGCCTGTTACTAAGTGAATGCTAATTTTGGTCGCCTGCATAAATGACAGGTTACTGCAGTCAAGCTGAAGGACGGAAGAGTGCTCGAAGCTGACATTGTCATCGTCGGTGTCGGCGGAAGGCCATTGACGGGTCTCTTCAAAGGTCAGGTTGCCGAGGAGAAAGGTGGAATCAAGACCGATGGATTCTTCGAAACAAGCGTTCCAGGCGTATATGCCATTGGCGACGTGGCTACCTTCCCCATGAAGCTCTACAGCGACCAGAGAAGAGTGGAGCACGTCGACCATGCCCGAAAATCAGCAGAGCAGGCTGTGAGGGCCATCAAGGCGAAGGAGTCCGGCGAGTCCATCGCCGAGTACGATTACCTGCCTTACTTCTACTCCCGGTCGTTCGACGTCGCATGGCAGTTCTACGGCGACAACGCCGGCGAGGACGTGATGTTCGGCGACAACGACCCGGAGACGGCCAAGCCCAAGTTCGGCAGCTACTGGGTCAAGGACGGCAGGGTCGTGGGAGTGTTCCTCGAGGGCGGATCGGCCGACGAGTACCAGGCCATAGCCAGGGTCGCCAGGACCCAGCCGCTGGTGGCTGACATCGAGGCGCTCAGGAACGACGGCCTCGAGTTCGCTACCAAACTCTGAGCTCTTCGACCTTTCAACGGTCGCTTTGATCCTTCATGGATCACTGAGTCGTTAGTTTCTGCAGCAAAAGTATATTTGCATTCTAATTGTGATGTTGAGGAGAGTTATTCGTAACATCTCTGTTCAATTTATCTATCATATGATTGGGTTGTTGTGTCCTCTTTGGAACCAACTCTTTTTCTTAAAAACTGGATTTTAGGCCTGGTTTATGTAATGATTTCTTTTAAAAAAGAATTAGATGATGGTGTTTAGATATTAGTTTCTTAAAAATTACTCCTATAATTTATTTTTTGGGTACAAGTTAATGACCTATCTGCCCATTCTCCATTTGAGGGCCGCAGTCCGCAGCGGCAAAGTGGGTAATTATCTGATCAGCTAATCGGAAGGCAGCAAGGTTTTTCTATCAAGCTAAATGGACAAAATGGAGTAAAATGAATCTTTTCCTTTTCTTAAAAACTAGATTTTAGGTCTGGTTTATGTAATGATTTCTTTTAAAAAAAGAACTAGATGAAGGTGTTTAGATATTACTTCGTCTCATTTTACTTGTATCCCTGGAATTAATAAGTTTTCTCTATTTACTTGTTATTTTTGTTTTTTAATACATTTTTCTCAATTTTCAATACATTTATATCTCTCTCTCATCCTCGTTTTCTGTGAATCTCAACTTTTTCACCTTTCTTAATTTCCCCACCCAGACGAGTAAAAGGGAGCACAGAGAGTGGTTTCTTAAAAACTATAATTTATTTTTTAGGTACTAGTTAATTAATGACCTATCTGCCCATTCTCCTCCACTCGAAGGCTGGAGCCCGCAGCGGCATAATTAAGTGGGTAATTATCTGATCAGCTAATTGGAGGGCAGCGAGTTTATTGAAAAGAGAAAAAATGTGTTGAAAAAAAAGAAAGGTGTATTGGAAAGTGAGAATGACATATAGTATTTGAGAACAAAATTCGAATGCTAGAATGACTTATATTTGTGAACGGAGGGAGTAATAAAAATTGCCTTGCTTACCACCTTTCAAATGAAGTAAACATTTAAACCATCTAACAATATTCAACTTGAATTTTGAGTCAAAGAAAGAAAGCTGACACTTATAAAAAGGAGCAGAAAATTAAGATTGCTAAAATATCATCTGATCATTTCCTCAACAAGACAAAAATTGAATGTAAGAAAGAAGGAATCCAATGAAATACTAACTGCCTCTGGTGGAAGGGAAATAGAATTACAAAATTTATCTAACATCTTTTATCAAAATGTTTTTTTAAATATTAAATGTGTACAATGAAGGACGAAGTAAAGGAATATTGATTCTAGTGTATATAAGCATCATTTTTATATACATTGAAATTAACACTATCAAAATACCACCGAAAATTTTCTCAAAGAAGGCAAAAATGAATTTAACCAATACGGATCCAATGAAATTATCATTTATCCATTGGAGGGGAAAATATGGTAAATATTTATCTAATATATTTTATCAAAAAAGATTTATTAGAATTCTTAAATGTGCAAAAATATGGTAAATATTTATCTAATATATTTTGTCGAGAAGTTTTCTTTTGTTGCAAAGGGATGTTGGATTAAACTCTTGTGAGAATGACACCAACCAATGATAACCGTCCACAGATTTTGTCCGGATAGCATATGTAGTCTTTTAGTGTATCTGCTTTAAGTATTAAAAATATCTTGTTCTATGAATTACCAGTTGCAGAAGTTGATGCATGGCATGCACAAATAACGCTAACCGTATCGTAATTAATCTATTTGCGTCATCGGATCTTAAGGTATTTCTTCATTGAGTTGGGTTGTTAGTACATTGTAGGAATGGGAATGACCCTATGCGTTACTTGTTTATTACAAATGATTTGAGCTATGCCATAGAAAGGTAACGGCATGACACGGTAGACTAAGATTTTCTTCATTATTACATCTAATCTATTTGTCGGTTACAAAGGTCTTTTCTTCTTTAAGCTGGATTGTGATGATATTGTCATAATGCCTTGGCGTTGCTAATTTGTAGGAGTGGGAGTGACGCTATACATTAATTGTGTGTTATAATGATTTGAGGTATGTCGTAGATAGGTGACGGTAGACTAAGATTTACTTTATTATTATATCTAACCTAGTTGTCGGTTACAATGGTTTTTCCTTCTTTGAGTTGGATCGTGGTGATACTGTCAAAATGTTTCGACGCCTTACTAATTTGTAGGAATGGAAATGATGTTATGCGTTATTTATTTGTTACAATGATTTGAGGTATGTCATAGATAGGTAATGGCATGACACGATATACTAAGACTTGCTTTATTATTACATATAATCTTTTTGTCAGTTACAAAGGTCTTTTTTTTCTTTGAGCTGGATTGTGTTGATATTGTCAAAATGTCTCGATACGTTACTAGTTTGTAAGAATGGGAACGGCACTATGTGTTATTTGTTTGTTACAATGATTTGAGGTATATCATAGATAGGTAACGACACAATGCGGTGGAATAAGATTTACTTCATTATTATATCCAATCTATTTATCGGTTACAAATATCCTTTCTTCTTTGAGCTAGATTGTGGTGATTTTTCGGAATATCTCGATGCTTTACTAATTTGTGAGAATGAGAATAACACTATGTGTTACTTGTTTGGTACAATAATTTGAGGTACGTCATAGATAGGTAACGGCATGGCGTGACACAGTACACTAAGACTTGCTTCATTATTACATCAATCTAATCTATTTTCAGTTACAAATGTCTTTTCTTATTTGAGGTGTGCCGTAGATAGGTAACGGCACACGTGGTAGACTAAGATTTACTTCATTATTATATGTAATCTAGTTGTCGGTTCTTTGAGTTGGATCGTGGTGATATTTTCAAAATGTCTCGATGCATTACTAATTTGTAAGAAAGAAAATGACACTATGCGTTACTTATTTGTTACAATGATTTGATGTATCTCATAGATAGGTAATGGCATGACACGATACACTAATACCTGCTTCATTATTATATATAATCTATTTGTCGGTTACAAAAGTCTTTTATTTTTTTGAGCTGGATTGTGGTGAATGTCTCCATGCGTTACTAATTTGTTGGAATGACGCTTTGTGTTACTTGGTTGTTGCAATGATTTGAGGTATGTTAACTGCACGACGTGGTAGACTAAGATTTACTTCACTATTGCATCTAATCTTTTTGTCGGTCACAATGGTTTTTACTTCTTTGAGCTGAATTGTGTTGATATTGTCAGAATGTCTCGATAAGTTACTAATTTATGGGAATGAGAATAATGCTATGCGTTACTTTTTTTTTGCAATGATTTGAGGTATGTCATAGGTTGGTAGCGGCACGACGCGGTAGACTAAGATTTATTTCATTATTAAATATAATCTATTTGTCAGTTACAAATGTCTTTTCTTCTTTGAGCTGGATTGTGGTGATTTTTTTCGGAGTATCTCGATGCGTTACTAATTTTTGTAGGAATGAGAATAACGCTATGTGTTACTTGTTTGTTACAATGCTTTGAGGTATGTCATAGATAGGTAACGACACGATGCGGTGGACTAAGATTTACTTTATTATTATATCTAATCTATTTATCGGTTACAAATATCCTTTCTTCTTGGAGCTAGATTATGGTGATTTTTCAGAATTTCTTGATGCTTTACTAATTTGTAGGAATGAGAATAACGCTATGCATTACTTGTTTGTTACAATAATTTGAGGTACGTCATAGATAGGTAACAGCATGGCACGACACGGTACACTAAGACTTGCTTCATTATTACATCAATCTAATCTATTTTTCGGTTAAATGTCTTTTCTTATTTGAGCTGCATTGTCGTGACATTGTCGGAATATCTCGATGCGTTACTAATTTGTAGAAGTATTGAGAATAACTCTATGTGTTACTTGTTTGTTACAATAATTTAAGGTATGTCATAGATAGTTAACGACATGGTACACGAAGGCTTGCTTCATTATTACGTCAATCTATCTATTTTTTGGTTACAAATGTCTTTTCTTGTTTGAGCTGGATTGTCGTGACATTGTCGAAATGTTTCGACAGGTTACTAATTTGTAATAATTCGAAGAGTATCGTGACCAATAACCACAAACGGATAGAACAACGGTTCCGTTCGTTATTCGGCATGGCCTATTTGTTGGATATGAAGACTCGCACACCTATATATCAATATACATACATATATATATATATATATATTGCTATTAAATACTTATTTATGTATATTGAAATTCCTCAATTGTCATATTGAACTTGAAGCTTGAGTAAAATACTCTTATGATGAAAACAGGCTTTCCAAGTACATATTGAATGCGGGCAATAATATTCTTTTGGTCATCAACCAGATAAGCCAAAACTGCCATAACTGAGTAGAAAGCTGGCAGGAGAAAAACTTGCAAATCAAAATTCACTAGCTTTCCAACCACCTCGCGAACGAGGAAGTAATTTACTATCATCTAAACAAACAAACGTAACAGCAGCAGGAACCCGAGGCTGTAGGTCGAACCTCCCTCAGATCCTCCTCGAGAATCGAACACCCTATTTATAGGGGGGCAGGCGTCCATCACAGTCATCCAGCTCAAGTTCTTCCAGTTCCAGTCCACTCCGCTCCCTCGCTCCTCTGCAAGCCATGGCCGCCGAGTTGAAGGCCCAGCTGAATGCCTTCGTCGCGGAAATGGTCGCCGCGGTAAGCTATCCGACCTCTGGATGGATCGTTTCCTGTGGTACGGTGGCTGACCATCGTTTTCGTTATGGTGTGTGTTGGGCTGGGGTCAGGGATTGGTGAGCGAGCAGTTTCACCAGCTTCACAATCTCCAGGACGGGAGCACGCCGGGCTTTGTCCCCGACTTGTTCGAGCTCTTCTGCAACGAGGGAGAGCCCATCATCTGCAGAATCACCCAGCTGCTGTAAGTGCTGCTGTATGCTTGCAAAATATTTCGGGAAGGGTTGGATTGATCCTCTTGCCTTTGAGATCTCTGTGTAGGAGTCAGCCCGTCGTGGATTTTAGCAGGTTGGCTACTTCCGTGCACCAGCTTGTAGGAAACAGTGGATGGTGATGCTTTGTTTCTGCTCGATCTTTTCATTAAAAGTTTCAGTGTCCGTTACAACATCTGACTTGCTGAAATGTTTGCACGTTGCAGTGTTGGTGCTCTGAAAGTGAACAACGCCAGCACTCAGCTACGGGACTTCTGTGAGCAGAAGAATATTGCTGGGTTAGTCCTAGTTACTTAAAATGAGCTGTATTATATTGTCACTAGCTTGCTGCTATTTTTCTTTTTGGGACCTTCACAAATATGTATCTCTCAGTGTCTACATATGTAGCACTGAAAACTGAAAGCAATTTGATGAAGATTGTTCTTTGCCAGGTGCTTCAACGCACTGGAGACGGCGAGGGCTGCATTCTATGAGGTCCGCGACAAGTTTCGTACTGTCATTCAGGTATATTTCTATTGACTGAACTATATATATCATCCTTTCATGGCCATGATTTCTTCGAAATTTTGATATATATCGTTCTGGAATAATGCAGCTGGAGCGCCTGATCCAGAGAGCCCCAGCCCCCTAGCTAGTGAAGGAGATTGGCAGGGAAAGGAGCTGCATGTTCAGATATATTGAAGAACCCAAAAATCTCTGAAGGATTTAGAACATGCTCTACGAGCTCCTGATTTCTTGGCTTCCGGTCGAGAAGTCTGTAATAGTTTAGCAGCAACGTTATTATTTAGCGTCATCGACTTTGTTATGGTAGTCGTCGTAACTTTCTGCGATGGGTTGTCAGTGACCTGCGAGCGTTTCCAGGTTACCTGGCTACTCGTTGTAGCCGTTTGTTTGATTCTCTGGAACTCTGAATCGCTAGCTGTGATGGCTGGCGTTGGTCGTCGTTTAATTCGTGGCGGGTGAACTGCTGTGCTATGATGCATGCAGAGACAAGAACAAGTCTGGGTTTAATGAGGCTTGCTGCTAATGGTTTAGATTGATATCGATGTGTGCGCCTGCTGTTCTGTTTGGCAACGTGATGCATATGACTGAAGTGATGAGCATGCATGGTGACCTGTAATTTGGTCATCGTAACATTCTCTATTTTCTGCAGATTTTTTTCAGGTTGCCAAAAGGTGCGTCAGCAAACGGGCCGAAGACACTTGCTCGATTCAGGCACGATTATAGTATATTTCAAATCGTTAATCCTTTTTGACTGCCTCTTTTTTTAAAGCTACTCTTTGTCTGGCTGATGATTGCAGGTCCGGAGAATGCTACTAGCTACAAAGGAACCTGCGTGCAGTTGCAGTCCAGCATGGATCAAACTCAACTGGGGAGAATGGTGGCGGGTTCTGGCCTTCTGGGGCATTTGCTACGAGTCAAGTCATGTGGAGAACGACTTTCATGCACACCGCATGCCATGTCATTTCCGACTATGTAAACATTTTTCGAGCATGGATGAAGTTTAATAAAAAAGTTTTTTAAGACCAACTTTTTTGTTGTATCTCTATTACTGATTTGCTCATGGCTTCTCTCTCCTTTCTATGTGCTAATCTGCTATATTAAGTCTATATCATTGTAAAGAACCTTGTAATAAGTATATGGCTAAATACATCTCATCAGAGAAACCGCTCATGCCAGCAGGCACCACTCAATCCTGACTGAATTCAAAGCATTTGGCACTGCTTAATATATCACAATATAATAATAATAATATATCACAGTATAACAGCAAACACGAAAAAAAAAACTACTAGTAGAGCAAGCCTAGGGGACACATGAAGCCAAGCTGAGGTATGATAGAGGGCATTCAAGGACGCAGCTAGCATTGTCTCTAGCAAATTCAGTCATCAGTTGCACCCGTTACACCAGCAATACAGAGCCTCAAAACTTCAGAATAAGCATACATCTTTCCAGGGACGATAATCACTAACTTTATAAAGCAAAAACATTTGAATCTCATCATCACACACACACACACACACACACACACACACACACACACACACACACACGCACGCACGACAAAAGACAAGTAGATGAAAGGAACAGAACTGCTACATAAGGTGTATGGGAGACTGCACTCCAATCTCAAATGTATTGAATACAAATGTCTGAATCATTGTGGAACAATGCTGTCATAAGCAGAATTTACAAATTTTTAAGTTTTCACTAGGAAGCTTCCTCTGCTTCTTGGTACAGAAGATTATCTTCCACATTGTATTCCATGGCTCATGGTTTAGACTAACTCGCCCACTGTTGTGATATTTCACAAGAGTATTCTGTTAGTCAGAGAAAAAAAAAAGACCTCAACTAAAACAACTATCGCAGTGTTTTATTATTGGGAGAAACAGAAAACTTCGTGATTCAGATACTAGTTACAAGCATGTTGGAAGCACACACATCATCGATATTGTTCATAGGGCCACGAGCCGCTTCTTTACATAGCCAATAATCTTTTGCACATCAACTGTCCATGCAACAGAAATAGGTTTGTAGGCTGACCAAGGATTCTTTGAATTCCACCTGCGCCATCGTGGGAAATAGGAATCAGGCATGGTGGTAAATACGATGCAATATACTAGTACTCTTTTTTAGATACTCATTGAGCAAAGCTTTTGATGCCAATTACGCAGAAACAGTATAGCGACATACTTTTTCAATCCCTGGTCCATCAATGTGTGACCAGTGCAAATCCCCTGAGTCTCAACTCTCACCACACCCTTCTTGAACGTGAAGTACTCAGGGTGTACTAGGGCAGTGAAGCTCACGGGATCATGAAGGAAAATTCCTGAACGTATTGCAGACTTAAGTTAGGACACTTTTTTCCTAGATTTAACGGAAGCTTGGCAATAATATAGGAGAAAGAAGAGTTTTTTTCATATATACCATTCAAGCCATCAGATTTTACATGCCAATCCCTGTAGAATTTACACATATCAGTTAAGAATTGAGTGTGCTTCCCTTCTGAGTTTTTTAGCTCCAAGAGATCTTCATCTGCAATAAAGTAATTGAGGAATTAATCATTAATCCCTGAGCTCTACAGGTAGGATGATAAGTGAACAAACCTGTCAAGCAGACTTGAGTTGTTATGTTTATGCCAACCACAACGATATCTGCTCCTGAGGTAAACACTATATCAGCTGCATCAGGATCTCCATAGATCTGCAGAGATGCACAGATGATTCAATACTTGATTGCGCTCTTGCCTGTTCATGTATAAATACTGTGATTTCACTTATATGTATGGTATTACATTTGCTTCAGCTGCAGGGTTGATGTTACCAGCTGCAAAGAAAGCACCACCCAGCACAACAATTTTCCTGACGTTACTTGCAAAAGAAGAGTCACTTTTGATAGCCTAAGCAAAACACAAACATACCGTTATAACATGTAATACAGCATAGAAAGCATGATAAATGCACAGTCCTGCGAATGGAAGCATACCAATGCTACGTTTGTCAGGGGACCCAATGCGAGTACAGTGACTTCTCCAGGAAACTGAGAAACCTGATTGATCATGAACTCTGAAGCAGTTTCCTCAACCTTTCTGGTGCTGGGTGCAGGAAGAAACAGATTCCCGATGCCATCAGACCCATGAACAAAGTCAGCAACACGAGGTTTTCCTCCCTGAAATACAGAAATCAGATCATTCAACAGATACAAATAGGTTCACAAGTTATGGACTGAAGTTCTCTGCTGCAAAGCCAAACACTATGTAAACTACTATGTCATAATGTCATTTTGGATCCACAAAACGACATTATGATACATTGTGAACTACAGTAGCATACTTTGAGTGGCTCAGGGCTGCCCTCTGCTACAGGAACTTCAGGATGCCCTGCTCTCTCACACTGTTCTTCGAAGATTCAAACGCTGTTAGTGAAACAATGAGAGAGAACAAGGAAGCATCACCATAAAAGCTGAAAGGCTTACCAGCAACAGCGCGTTGCGAGTTGCACCCTCCGTGTCGATATTGCCAAAAATAGTCGTGAGCCCAATGATTTCGACACTTGGTTCTCCGAACGCCATTAGAATTGTCATACAGTCATCTAGAAAAAATGATCGTGGAGAACATACAGTGAGAAGAGGGTTTAACAAGTTACAGATGTCCTTTTCAAAAAGGACTTCCAAAAGTTACAGGTCAGGTATGAGAATATAGCGACTCTGTGAATAATGCATATGACCAATCCATGCATGTTAGTCATTTGATTCATTGTTTACTCATTGCTAAGAATTTTGCAGCAAGTATGAATATTTATTGGACTTGAAATTTTCCAGTTGACCCAGGGAGAGTGTTCAGAATTTGAATAAACCATGCTAACATGGGAATCTTTGGCGCAGGTAATCGCAGTCAGAACAATCATGATAATCAACTCTCAGTCAAGTCACCTACAATCTGATCTGATAAACTACTCCGATTGTCCATATCCTGAGTTGACGGTATGCTCGTCACACTCGAACAATTGCTTGTTCAACGTTCAAACACAACGTGGGCAACCGCATAGTTAATCAAGATAGGTGGGTCCCCAGAGGCAGAGGAACCTTCACCTTCTCGTGACGACACTTGTCGACAGTAAACGGTGTCCTCTTGTTTGTTTGTGTCGTTCCCACATGGGAAGATAGCCCACCCCACCATTGTGGTTGGGAGTTGGCAAAGGGGAAACAAAAAAAAAAAAAAATCAATCTAAAGGAGGAAGGGAGGGAGGGAGGGAGGGAGGGAGAAACCGAGAGCAAGTAACGCACCGATGCCGGGATCCGTGTCGATGATGACCTTGCGGCGGCGGATCTGCTGGGCGTCCTGTCCCATCGATGGCGAGCAATCTGAATTGAGAAGCTTGGATGGATTGGCGCCACAACCGCCAAGCAGCCTCTTTGGTTTGGTTCTCCCTCGATTTTTCGACTCGTTTTGCAGTCGCTTTGACAATTTTACACAAATGTGAAGATAATATATAAGATCATCTACCCTAACAAAATAAGTTTCAAATGCCTCTCCTCTCTCTCTCAGACAGAGAAAGCAAAAAAAAAGGAGAGCACTTTTTGCAACCTGTCCTCGCGTTCTCTGGTTGGCTTTATAGATGGGACATGGGACGAGAAGAAGAATATGATGTGGTTGTTGTCCGACTCCTCTCCTCGTCGTCAGTGAGGACGTGAAGCGGATTAGTACTTCATAGTCTCCGATACGGAAACAGCGAGGAGAATAATCCGTTCGTGGAATGCTCCTGAATGGAATCAAATTTGAAAAACGGATAGAGTATATCTTTAGATTAATCGACCAAGTTCACCGGAGTCGGATATACTCCTGCTCCATTGTTTACATCAATCAAACAATCGACTGAAATTAATCGGATCGGTGTGTTGCATGAGGAAGAGTATGACTTCGTACTCTACGTTAGTCGAGTATGATGCGCGGCTTTGTCAGCATCGTCATCTACTGATGGAAGCTTCTAATTAACAACTATAATTATTTGAACTACTCCTGTGTCCTGGTAACTTATACTCCCTCCCTTCCTTAATTTAAGGATGTCGCCGTCGACTTTGAAATTCAACTTTAATCATTTATTTTATTTAAAAATTTTTGATAAATTTTATATATTTTGATATAATTTGATTTATCATTTGAGTTATTTGAGTCACAGCTTAAAATTTTACACATTTAAGCAAATTTTTTTAATAATACGAGTGATCAAAGTTAAATTTAAAAGTCAACGGCGACATCAATTAAAGAACAGAGAAAATAGTTTAAAATATTGACACCGTTGACTTTTTATATCAACTTTGATCATTCGTTTTATTCAAAAAATTTATTCAAACATATAAAATTTTATTATTATTTGCTTTATTATTGATAGAATTTAAATCACAGCTAAAAATTTTGCACATTGAAATAAATTTTTTGAATAAAACGAATAATCAAAGTTAATGTTGAAAGTTAACGGCGTTAATAATTTAAAATCGAAGGGAGTCTCAGAGGAAGGAAGATCCTTATCGTGCTTGGTGTGGATATTTCTTGGACTCTACGGGCATACGTGGATCGATGGTTTGGTGGCCACATGCATGATTGGAACCGGCAGTACTGCCTCTTCTTCATTTCGGCCTAGAACAATATACATAACCATAACCAGTTAATCTAATTTTATGATTATTGATAATCAAAGGGCCGGGGGACGTCAGACCTAACATCAAAGCATATCCTTCAATAATGGAAATTGCAGCAAGGTGCTGCCTTCTCATCATTTCTAACGAGCCAAATGAGAAGATGCTTATCCTGACGTGGCGTAAACTCTGCCTCAAAAAATTCGCCGCTTCGGTTGTACTAACTCCGTCTTAATAAAAGCTTATTTTTATGTTTTATTGACTACAATTTTGACTAATATTTCTAAAAAATTTAATTAATTTTAATAATATAAATTATATATATTATAAAAGTATATATTTTAATGATTTTAAAATTACAAATATTAAGTTCTAAATTTAATCGTATTTATAGAAATAATTGATCAAAATCATAATCAATAAAATTTAAAATTAAACGTTTATTGGGACGGAGAGAGTACTAATATTCCCTTGCTTCGCTTTTACATTTTCCCTTAAAGCTCCGCTTGGAACATGGAAAGTTTTTTATTTCTATACTTTTTCTTTAAAACTAAACTGATTCTTATGAAATTTTGCTTTCCAAACAAGCCTTAGATTTAAACTGTACCAGGACTGGAATTGATTCCCAGGGCATCTTAATTTGTTCGTCTCATGGATCTTTCTTTTATTTTTGGAACCCAATGCTAGGGAATTTTTATCATAAAAAAAATGTAGCAACGCATGTTTCAATTTGTTAAATTTACTCTCTTAAATTCCTATTGATAGATCTTGTAATTTTAAACCTCAACTGTGAAACAAAAATGAAAAGCTGTTGTGAAAAGGAGTCGGAAGGTGGGGCTACTTTTGTGAGTCCGAACCCAGTCCAGTCCTTGGTGATCCAGGAGCGGCCCAAGCAGCCTGTAGGATGATCCAATGGTCGCGCAACCTCCCACGTGGCATATATCGGGAGTCCTAGGGTTTTTCTTGCCCATCTCTTCCTCGTCGCGCTCGCGCACACCCCACATATAACCAGCAGCGCCGCCGCTTCTGAGTTCTTCTCTCTCGCTCCTTCGCTCGCCTCGCGCCAAGACCCAAACGAAGGTATCTCTTCGCTTGCTCCCACGATTCGATTTGCGAATTCTTGATGCGATGTCCATTTTGCGTTCCGCAGGATCTAACTCCTTTTTTTTTTGTTTCCTCTTCGTACAGGAAGCTGAGCGGTAGACTGCAACCATGAGGTACTTTTACTGTCTTCCTTTCCTCTCTTGTGATTCAACGCGTAAAATGAGATCGCATTTCTTTAGACTCCAGTCTAGTCATTTACTCATTTAGAAGATAGCTTTTTGTTTAGGAAGTCGAGTGAATACTCATACGGTGGATTTAAGTGTGATGCGTCATTTTGTAGCCTTGCGTCAAATGTTAGATCATCTGGTTTTGCTATGATTGTCATCCCTTAGGCAGTTATGTTATCTCGAATTCCCTTTCTGCAGCTGAATCTTAAGGTCTATTTTTTTCTTCAATTCACTAAATCGCTTGCTGACCTATATTTATTGCTCTGCTCCAGTAAGTTGCAAACCGAGGTTCTGAAAGAAGGCATCTCTAACGTCGTGAAGGATGCCAAGGAGAGGAACAGGAAGTTCACCGAGACCATTGAGCTTCAGATTGGTCTCAAGAACTATGACCCGCAGAAGGACAAGCGTTTCAGCGGCTCTGTCAAGCTGCCCCATATCCCCCGGCCCAAGATGAAGGTGTGCATGCTTGGTGATGCCCAGCATGTGGAAGAGGTAAAGCTGATGTACATATAGTTGTCGTACTTCAAACCGAGCTCGTTTGTGTAGATAGTAGCAAGTTTTTTGAACTGTTACCGTGCATTATCTGATCAGTTAGCCTATCATGTGCTGCCTCTAGGTGACATGCAATTTTGTGCTCCTCAATTAATATGTAGGCATTTTTATTCTGTGCCATGTTTCACAGTAATTGTATTTCAGCTAACACGTTTTTTGCTTGGTATGTGTGCAGGCTGAGAAGATTGGGCTTGACTACATGGATGTTGAATCTCTCAAGAAAATGAACAAGAACAAGAAGCTTGTTAAGAAGCTTGCCAAGAAGTACCACGCTTTCTTAGCATCAGAGGCCATCATCAAGCAGATTCCCCGTCTCCTTGGTCCTGGTCTCAACAAGGCAGGCAAGTGACCGTTTCTTACAACATGACTTTCTGTTTTGGATACCCAGCAATCTTATTTTTTATTCACATTTGTATTAGTTTTTAGTAACCAGCACTCATACGTACTTATTTAACCTTGCATACTATTTTGTTGTTTCCATTATTGAATCTGCATTAGAAGCATCCTTTTTGAAAAGTTTTAACCCTGTTAAGGCCATGTCCTAACGTATCCTTAGTGAGTTGTCTTACATAGGGAGTATGGCTTTCTTCTAAACACTAATGCAGTAATCCAACCAATATTGAGAGCTGTTCATTTGTGATGTCATCTTAGATTTTGGCGATGCATTATCTTATTTGATTGTGTTGCTAATTGAACCATGTTGGTGTGACTGCAGGCAAGTTTCCTACACTGGTTACTCACCAGGAATCTCTTGAATCCAAGGTCAACGAGACAAAGGCCACAATCAAGTTCCAGCTGAAGAAGGTTCTCTGCATGGGTGTCGCTGTTGGCAACTTAGCGATGGAGGAGAAACAGATCCAGCAGAACATCCAAATGAGCGTCAACTTTCTTGTGTCCCTTCTGAAAAAGAACTGGCAGAATGTGAGTACTTATATTCACTGTTTTCCTGTGCTCATGTCTCATGAAATTCTATGTATAACCTATTGACATGATATGAATTAATTTTTGCAGGTGAGGTGCCTGTACATCAAGAGCACCATGGGGAAACCGTACAGGTTGTTCTAAGTTGTTGCGCTTTTCACCGAGCTTATCTTAAAACCTAGATCTGTTGAACCAATATCAGTTTTGTGATTGTCCAGGGAATACCAAACAAGTATTTGGTCCTTTATCCAGTGCTTCTTTAATAGAACTTGTGGAGGAATGCTCAATTGAATTATGCAGTTTATTTTTGTTTACTTTTGCCGTTCCATTCACAATTGCTTCTCACCCAGCGGGGCGCTCGTTATTTTACTTCAGACAACTGTGGAGTATGACGAATATTATGAGGTCGTTGGATGTGAGCTGTTTCTGCCGCCGTGCTACCGAGTGTTTGATTTATGCAAACTTAGTGAAAATAGAAGTTTACATTGTTACTCATTCGTAAAATTAAGCAATCGTTTCAGGAAATGATTTTTATGAACCATGACATCAGTAGAAACATGGGAGACAATTAGAACTTAGGGCCTTTGATAGAGCTCTTGGCTCCTCACTCAGGAAAAAATTAGGGAAAATTTACGAAACATTAATTTTACACTAATTTTTTAAAAAGTGAATTTTGTTTGCGAACTAAAAGGCCGAGAGCTAGAAAAAATAGCTTTTATTCTGTGAAGTGACTAGAAAAACAGCTTGGCTTTGCCGCGCTTTTCTTCCTGTTCTACAGGTTTTATAGTCCTCATTTGTATTTATTAGACAGTAGGATGTGAAAATTATTTTCTTTCAAACATTAAGCTTAATGACAACAATTTTGTTCCTAATTTGGAGGAATATGTATTAGAAAAGGCTTGAGAACTCTGCAATCAGAGTATATTGACTACAGCAGATACACCAGTAATTAAATAATTATGACATGAAAAAACGGGGAAAATCTAATGTTGAAATGACACCTCCACAGCCAATTTATCTACGACCAGTCACAACCTGAGAAAGCAGTACATTGGAACAAAGGGTTAGAGTAATAAATGTTTCATCAACCACTTCTAAAATTTCAATATCTAGATATTTCAATTGCAGTTATGCGAAAAGGAATCACCTAAACTGTGTAGACCATGGACGAAATAAATGAAGAAAATAATATGTCATACATACTTTATAAAGTTCCAAAATCAATTTTAGCTTCCAATGTTGCTACATAAGACATTAATACTGAAAAAACTATCTAACAGAGGACTAAGTACTCTAACATTCACATGTAAGAACTCGCACAATTTATGATGTAAAAGAGAACATAAATACCCACTTATCTAAACGTATTAATCAGTCATGATAATAGAACATGATTTATATATACCAGCTACAGCATTGCATTTCAGTTTTCCTGCATAAATTTGATTGGCCCAAAATAATGAGCAATGGATACGAATGTTCTATCCTCTGCCGAATTAAAAAAAATGCAATATAATGATATCATGATTAGAGATAATGTTGGCCAAACGGACCGTGCTTTGTGAGCTGGCCCAAGGCACGGAAATTTTGACCTGGCCCGATGAATTGCATCATGTTGTCTTGCTTGTGACGTATCACGGGCACATGGACTATATTGCTCAATAACAAAGTATAGGTATGATGGATTGTGCTACTTTGGACAAATAAATGAATGTACTAGTCATATCTCCCCAAAACTAGGTTAAAAGCATGAGACCAAAGAAGTGCCACAACGAGGATCTAGTTACTCAGTGATTGGACATTATGTTTGTAGTAAGTGCAAGTTTAACAGTACTCACCCGCCATTGCCCAAGACAATTCCAGAGCGTCACAAACTCTGCTGGCCCTGCAACACGAAAGAAGATCATAATCAGAAGCATGTACATGCAGTCTTGATTTCTGACTAGCAAAAATGATACATATGCTTTGAAGAGCATAGATGCAAGCACAAAATTATGCAAGAACGATGTGCTCTGTTCTTAGCAAAAACAACTGAAATATCCGTATCCAGTAGAGAGCGCAAGGTGCTGCCTTCTCATTTGTAATGAGCCAAATGAGAAGATGCTCATCCTGACGTGACGTAAACTCTGCCTCAAAAAATATTCCCTTGCTTGGGTTTTACATTATTCTTTAGGCCCATGCTTGCAACATGAGAACTTCTTCAATTTTTGCGTGTTTCATATAAAATTGAACTTATTCCTATGAAATTCTCATTAGATTCCTATGGGTTTTTTTTTCCGTTCTAAACGGGATCTTAGGTTTAAACTCTATCATTAATGGAATTTGATTCCTAGGTCATGTTAAAATTTGTTCGTCACATGGACCTTTTCTTTCTGGAACGCAATGCTAGAGAATTTTTATCATAAAACATAAATGTAGCAATGCATGTTTTAATTTGTTAAAGTTAATCTCTTAAATTCCTTTTGATTGATCTTGTGATTTTAACCTTCAACTGTAAAACTGTGAAACAAAAATGAAAAGCTGTTATGAAAGGAGTGGAAAGTGGACCATTGTTCTGAGTCCGAACCCAGTCCAGTCCATAATGATCCAGCAGCGGCCCATACAGCCTGCATGATGATCCAATGGTCGCGCACCACCCACGCGGCATCTATCGCGAGCCCTAGGGTTTTGCCTGCCCCTCTTCCTCGTCGCGCTCAGCCCACATAAATAACTAGCAGCGCCGCCGGTACTGTCTTCTTCCTTCTCGCTCCATCGCTCGCCTCGCGCCAAGACCTAAACCAAGGTATCCATCCTCCGGTCGCCGCCTCTTCACTTACTCTTTCCGCTTCGATTCGCGAAATCTTGCTTTCGCCGGATCTAACTTCCTTTCGTTTTTTTTTTGTTTCCTCTTTCTACAGGGAGCTGAGCGGTATACTGCAACCATGAGGTACTTACTGTATTCCTTCCCTGTTTTGTGATTGAACGCATGAAATGAAATCGCCTTTCTTTAGATTACAGTCTGTTCATTTACCCGTTTAGGAGATAGTCTCTTGTTTAGGAAGTCGATGAATTCAGTTTTGCTTGTAGTGAATATTCATGGGATGGATTTAAGTGTGATATGATGTCATTTCGTCGCCTTGTCAAATGTTAGATCCTTTAGTTTTGCTATGACTATGATTTGTCATCCCTTAGGCAGTTATGTTATCTCGAATTCCCTTTCTGCAGCTGAATACTAATGTATTTTTTTTTTCTTCAATTCACAAAATCGCGTGCTGACCTGTATTTATTGCTCTGCTCCAGTAAGTTGCAAACCGAGGTTCTGAAAGAAGGCATCTCTAACGTCGTTAAGGATGCCAAAGAGAGGAACAGGAAGTTCACCGAGACCATTGAGCTCCAGATTGGTCTCAAGAACTATGACCCGCAGAAGGACAAGCGTTTCAGCGGCTCTGTCAAGCTGCCCCATATCCCTCGCCCCAAGATGAAAGTGTGCATGCTCGGTGATGCCCAGCATGTGGAAGAGGTAAACCTGATGTGCATACAGTTGTTGTATTTCAAACCTAGCAGATTTTCGAACTGTTACTGTGCATTATCTGATCAGTTAACCTATCATGCGCTGTCTTGAAGTGGCATGCAATTTTGCATTCCTCATTTAATTATAGCCGTTTTTATTCTATGCCATTGTTCCACAGTAATTGTATTTCAGCTAACACTTTTTTTTGCTTGGTATGTATGCAGGCTGAGAAGATTGGGCTTGACTACATGGATGTTGAATCTCTTAAGAAAATGAACAAGAACAAGAAGCTTGTTAAGAAGCTTGCCAAGAAGTACCACGCTTTCTTAGCTTCAGAGGCCATCATCAAGCAGATTCCCCGTCTCCTTGGTCCTGGTCTCAACAAGGCAGGCAAGTGACATGCCTTTCTGTTTTGGATACCTGCAATCACAGTTTTGATTCACTTTTGTATCATTGTATGTTGATTTTTAGTAACCACTCTTTTTTTTTTTGTTGTTTCCATCATTTAATCTGCATTAGAAGCATCCTTTTTGAAATGTTAACTATTTTAAGGCCATGTCCTGACATATCATTAGTGAATTATCTTACATACGGCTTTCTAAACACTAATGCAGTATCCTATTCAACATTGAGAGCTGTTTGTTTGTGATTTATCTTCTTTGACTGTGTTGCTAATTGAACCATGTTGGTCTCGCTGCAGGCAAGTTCCCTACACTGGTTACTCACCAGGAGTCTCTAGAATCCAAGGTCAACGAGACAAAGGCCACAATCAAGTTCCAGCTAAAGAAGGTTCTCTGCATGGGTGTCGCCGTGGGCAACTTATCGATGGAGGAGAAGCAGATCCAGCAGAACATCCAAATGAGCGTCAACTTCCTTGTGTCCCTTCTGAAAAAGAACTGGCAGAATGTGAATACTTATCTTCACTGTTTTCCAGTGCTCATATCTCAATGAAATTCTTTGTAAAACCGGTTGACATGATATGAATTGTTTTTTGCAGGTGAGGTGCCTGTACATCAAGAGCACCATGGGAAAACCGTACAGGCTGTTCTAAGTTATCGGGCTTGTGAAATTGATAGGACGTTTGGTCCTTTGAACCTAGCTGTCTTAAAACCTAGATTTGTTGAACCAATATCAGTTTTGTGGTTGTCCAGGGAATACCAAAGTATTTGGTCATTTAACTAGTGCTTCTTTAGTAGAACTTGTGGAGGAGTGCTCTTTTGAATTATGCAGTTTATTTTTGTTTGCTTTTGCGGCACCATTCACAGTTGCTTAGCATCCAGCGGGGCAGTCGTTATTTTACTGCCGCCGTGTGAAAATGGAAGTTTATATCGTTGATCGTTAGCTCATAAAATTAAGCAATCGTTGACGTCAATAGAAACGTGGGAGACAAACTTGCTCACAATGACACCACGCACCGGCTGGATTTCATGATTTTCGGTGAAATTGATTTGTTTCGGTTTAAGTATATGAAAAATTGAATCTAGCAGTAATCAAATCGATTAACGGGTGAATTTTTTTGCCTCATTGAAAACTAGGTCTTATCCGGTTTCCAAAACCTTGCACCACGCCATCCGAAATGAGAATTGATGATGCGCTGTGATGATCTAACGTTGACACCACTTATCACACGTTCACACATTCAACGTTTCCACAAAGTAAACAAAATATTTGTAACAGAAACAGAACATGCATTCAACGTTTTGAGTCCATAATCCCAAAAAAAGTTACCTTTTATGAAACTAACCATCAAGCCTATTTTTATAAGAGTAGCATCTCAATATTCTAGAAATAAATTTCCATTTTCCACAAAGTAAAGGAGAACACTTCGCTAGAATCCTCTACATAACTACTAAAAAGTTACAAATATACAGTCTCATCGGTCCAAAGAACTAAAGCAGCTATGGGACAATGAACGGGATGACCATTGACAAAAATCCATCATACGAAAGAGTTGCTGAACCACTGTACCGGGTATCCTTCTCCTTGAATTTGTCAGTTAAGCCCTACACAAAATGGAACGATACTTATCAGTAATGACTTTCACTGTTTCCATAGGCTATCTTGTACAGAAGAAAACCAGCATACCTTCACAATCATCCCGCATCTGCAAAGACAAAGCAACATGTAGTATGCCAGATTATATGCGTTCAGTTGAGAAAAAATAGGTGTGATAATGAGGTTATATTTATGACAAATGTACTCACTCAACAAAATTGTCGAAGTCTAATGCACCATTACGAGGCACACCGTCGTTGTAGTTTGCTATAAGAAGCTCGATAACGGATGGTGGAACGGCGTATCCAAGGCTGCGAAGAGCTTCTGTTAACTCTCTGGAGTCAATTTTCCCACTCCGGTCCCTGTCATATCTGTCGAAAATGCCCTGGATGGTGCCGTGTAGAACAAACAATAAGCCAAGTTGCTAATTCCAAATCAAGGAGGTAGATGACAGGAGAAAATAAATAGATTGTAGCATGGAGATTAGGTAATGCACCAGCTGTTCGAGACATAGAAACAGCCTGTCCACTCAGTGTTCCTGTTTCTTTTACCTTTTTTTAAAAGAGTAAACTTAGCAGTGATAATATTACTCAATAACAAAGTGTACATATGGTGGATTGTGCTACTTTGGACAAATAAATGAATGTACTAGTTACATCCCGAAAACTAGGTTAAGAGAATGAGCGACTAAAGAAGTGCCACAGAGGGGATCTATTAACTCAGTGATTGGACATTACTCCCTCCGTTTTTAACTGATGTCACCATTGACTTCTATATTCAACTTTGACCATTCATCTTATTCAAAAAATTTGTTCGAATGTGCAAAATTTTAAGTCGTGACTCAAATAACTCTAATGATAAATCAAATTATATAAAATTTATTATTTTTTTAAATAAGACGAATAGTCAAAGTTGAATGTAGAAGTCAACAGCGACATCAATTAAAGAACGGAAAGAATATGTTTGTAGTAAGTTTAACAGTACTCACCCGCCATTGCCCAAGACAATTCCAGAGGGTCACAAACTCTGCTGGCCCTGCAACACCAAAAAAGATCATAATCAGAAGCATGTACATACCATCATGATTTCTGACTAGTAAAAATAATACAGTTGCTTTGAAGAGAGAATAAGAACACGATCTTCCGAAGGAAGAGCATAGATGCATGCTATTGCTCGGGCAAGCACAGAATTATGCACACACGATGTTCTCTGTTCTTAGCATTTCTGAGCTGAACAAGCACCTTTTGCAGCAGCAGTTCATGTTTTAGCACATACTACCAACTGAGCATGTATATTAGTGCTTGTCCCGACAATTGCAATTTGTCACGGAAAAGAAACAACTGTATCTTTCCTGACAAAAAAAAATACACCAACAAGCGTCTCTGTCGCTGCACTAGCTATGCAATTGAATCGACACAAACAGGCTCATCATGAAGAGACTGGCATAGAGAAAAAGGAGCCCTTTTTAGGCAGTATAAGTATAGGATTCAGTGGGACGAGAGAGAACGATCAAAGATCGATTAGTTACCCATCCTTGATGGCGTGGATGTGGCTGGGTCGTTGAAGAGGAACATGAGTAGCCGGACGGTGCGGATGCTGAATCGGTGGTAGGCCGAGGAGAGCGCGCCCTGCAGCTCGCGCTCGTCGATGGCGCCGCTGTAATCGCGGTCGGCGGACCGGAACGCGCGCTCGACGTCCGGGTGCGTCCCCGGCGGGAACGCGAGGTGCCCGCTGCCGCCTTGGCCGTAGCCGAATCCGAACCCTCCAGACGTCTGAGGCGGGTAGGCCGGCGGGTAGCCGCCGCCGCTGCCTTGGCCGTACCCGTACGGCGACGAAGACGAAGAGGAGTAGTATGAGGAGGAGGGCGGCGTGGATGTGGTGGGCATGGGCGCCGGCGGCGCGGAGGGCGGCGGCGTGTGGCCGTACCCGCCGTAGCCGTAGCGGTTGTAGTCAGCCATGGGAATGGGATCGGGGAGCAGGTGGGAGCGCGACGTGGGGTGATTTGAAGAAGCCGGTCGCGATGGGTGGTGTGGCGATAGTGCTGGATGGCGCCGTGAGATACTTATTCAGACAAAAAAAAGGGGAATTTTCTCGGATTGGATTATTGGAAGAAGAAGGAAAAAGCGGTGACTAAATCCATTTCTTCTCCGCGTTATGTTGCTGAGAAGCCTGATATGGCATCACGAAGTTTCAGAGGAAGATGAATATAGTCTCATCACAGTTTAGTGGCATGCAAGAATGAGCAAGACGTGGGCGACCAGGCTAAGGAATCGAAGTATCCTGACCCGATCACTACGAAGAAGCCGCGTGCGCACGCCGTTCCCATGGGCTATGGCGTCGTCGTCGTCACCATCCACGCAGGCCACCCTACAGTAAAGCGGCAGCCATTTGACTTGCTCCGCTTCGTTTCGACGCAACGCTGTCGACGAATTGGATTGGATCATTGGAGCCGAGGCAGCACAAACACAATTCGCTGTCTATCCATCCGAGCCTGATGACCACCGACGGGAGACCGGAGCGGACCACCACGTGCCATGACTCTCGAACAGAGACAAGCCGTCACGGCCTTGTCCGGTTCGCCGACCGACCAAGCAAGGACCGTACGCGGTGGATGGCATTCACCTCCATCCAGCCTCAACCATCTGACCAACCAATTCATCGCGGCGTCTCGGCGCATTCGCACACGTGCGACATCACACCACCAGTGGAGTGGCGGAGCCAAGCAACCACACAATAATCATCAGCTCCGCTGGCTAGCTAGTCTTGGGCCTCTCGCCTCTTGGCGCGCCCAGGTGCTGCGTTCCTCCTCGGCCACAGCGCACCACACCACCAGGGGAGTTCCCACCGTCGCAGCCGCGAATCCGTTACATCATCCATGGCTCCGGCGGTCGCCCCAGCGACGGCGCTCCAGCTCCCACGCGCGCCGTTCCTCGTGTCCCGCCGCGCGGTCGCCGCTGTTCGGCGGCCCGCTGTCGTCAGGGCCCAGCCGGACACCGCGGCTTCCACCTCCACCCCCGAGCCGGCCGAGTTCAAGCCCCCGCCGGGGTTCAAGGCGCCCGAGCCGCAGAGGTTCGGGGTCAAGCCAGGCCAGCAGGGGAGCGTCTTCGGCGCCTCCCTCGGGATCCCCTTCCGCCTAGGCACCGGAGTCTTCGTCCTCGGGTAATCGAGCACCGACTCTTTTCTTCTCTCGTCTGGCTCTGTTTTGGTGCCAAGTACTGAAGCCCCGTCAGTAAGAAGATAGGGGAACTTTGGTCCTCTAAAAACTTGCAAAAAACTTGGTCTCCGTCTTCTTTTCATACACCACCACCCCTTATTCTCCTTTTCGAAGCGTTCGTTTATATGCGAATTTGTATCACCTCAATGTGCAGGTACTCAGCGACATTTGTTTCTCCGTCTGAGATACCATCAGACCAATATGCGCTCGAGTTTGGAGGTGAATTTCTTACGTCTCCTCCTTGTTTTTCCTCTGACGATACAATTCAAAGAAAACCAAGAATTTCATAATATGGTGCCACTAGCAGAACATAAGTTGGTCCTAGTTTTATAAAACTTCACTTGTTCCGAATGTACAAATCTACATCTGTAGTTGGAAACACTACACAGCTTCATACATCATTTTTGTTTATAGCCTGGAAGGTGAAGGAGACATCAAAGATAGATCAGTGCCCTCGACCAGAGAAGCCAGTAGAGATATATGAATTTGAAGGGTATAGCTTTCCCTTTCGCTGACAAAACTAATGTGCAAACTGCTAAAACTTGTCCTATACTAACACCTACTGCTTTTCTTTGAACCAACCCACAACATTTTCTGCTGATCATTCTGAGTTGTTTCTCGTTTGCAGTTGTCCGTTCTGTCGAAAGGTGAATGTCCTGATTGATTATTTTGCATCTGCATTTCACACTCCATATACATGAACAGTTTATTTGTATTAACGCATCATGTAAACTTTGCAGGTCCGGGAGATGGTATCCGTCTTGGACCTGGATGTTCTGTTTTATCCCTGTCCTCAAAACAGCCCAACTTTCCGTCCAAAAGTTTTAGAGATGGGTGGAAAGAAACAATTCCCTTACATGGTATGCAAACCATCCAGGGCACTTTATGATTTTTCCTTGGTGTGGTATTTGATAAACAAAGACGCTCATAGAATCCCCCATTAATTATTTCAATACTTTTGGATCATCGGCAAAATGTCTCATCGTGTTGATGTAATGCATTAATGTGATGTACTATACTTTCTTTTGTTGAGAGAAGCAAGGGTGTCTTTTTCTTTTTCTAGGAAAAAAAATGAAATTAAGCAATGAAAGCAAAATCAGTTGAGTGTTTATCTTCTGATGAGGTTGATGTATGTTTCAGGTTGACCCAAACACAGGGGTCGCCATGTATGAATCAGATGAAATCATAAAATACCTGGCTGACAAATACGGTGAGGATTCAATATTTCCCCATACATGTTTTGTTATTTGTTCTTCCTATCAGCTTGATGGACTTATGTTTTTTTTTTTCAGGTGATGGAACTGTTCCGCTCATGCTATCACTTGGCCTTTTTACAGTAAGCAACTATTTTATTTTCACTGAATCGAGAATAGGCCTAAAGTATAGGATATGTAGCTCTTCTGTTGTCAGTTTCTACCTTTCTTACAGATGAATAGGATGTTTTATTACCATCCAAAAATCAGTTGTGAAATTTGCAGCACTTTTTATTCTTTGTTTTGTAGACACTCACTGCAGGGCTTTCGACGATTGGTCGTATTGGGAAGGTATATTGGAAACCAAGCTCATTGTTTATAGTCCTCTGAGAATGTTTATCTAAGACCATGGCCTGGCCCTTCATTGTTTACAGGGCAACTCCTATGTAGCCTCCAGAGTTCCACCACAGCCAATAGAGATATGGGCATATGAGGTCTGGATCATTCATATGCCTACTTTGTATTGAGAGTATACCATTATTTGATACTTGCTTCTAAGTGGCACCAGTCCTGAGTTTGTCTGATGGATAATTTTTATTTTATCAGGGATCTCCATTCTGTAAATTAGCGCGGGAAACTCTCGTTGAGTTGGAATTGCCACATTTGTTACACAGGTATTGATATACCTTCTCAAACAGATGAAAAGCTGGATGTGCGCTCAATGAGTGATGATACATAGCCTAAGAAAACAATCTTGTTGATAAAAATACATTCTAATGATACCACGGAGTTCTCCAGTTCTTCTGAACTGAAGAGAACTATACTCTGCAGCTGTGTCGCTAACTGAAAATGGTTAATGCAGTTGTGCGCGTGGCAGCCCCAAGCGACAGGAATTTTTCCAGAAAAATGGTGTCTTCCAGGTTGGCAACTTTGCAGCTCACTCATCCATCTGACGCTGAACACTCTTTCGTCTGTATACGCCTAGTATGTGACATGTTAATTGTCTTAGCAGGTACCTTACATCGAGGATCCGAACACTGGAGTGAAGATGTTTGAAAGCGCTGAAATCATCGAGTACCTGAAGAAGACGTATTCTCTTTATTCCAGTTAAACCTTCATAGAGTAACAAGCCATATATCAATCATCGGGCGAATTTAATACATGCCAATTGTAATGCAAACTTTGAAATCTGTCATTATATGTCAATGACAGATGGGACATGCAAGTGAATGACACATAGGTTCGAATGACATATTTTAAATTTCACAAAATTGTAATAGCATGTATTAAATTAATTTTATATCAAATGTTCACGTGCAATCTTGTATAGACCATGTAAATTTTCTATTCTTTAAAGGAAAGAAATAGTGTGTAATCTTTTCAAGGAAAAGAAATAGTGTAACTCGAGTCGATATGATGCACTGTCTATGTGGGTTTGTAATTACTGCAAATTCTGTTGTTCTAGCTACTCATTGCTAGTAAATGAAGTTGATTTGCCTTGATGTGCGATTGAGTGAAGCTGAGAAGGGACAGGATGCATCAGAGCTTGTAGGCGTGTGAACTAATTGATCCATTTTATCTCAGATCTTGAACTTGAAATGCCTCATTAGCTATTGGAAATGCCATATCATATCGTTGATTTGTCTCGCTGCTGAAGCGGGATATTGATAGAACGCTCGGATCGGATCGGAGATTGCAAAACAGAAGCCCTCCCCGGAACGCCATGGAGAGCAGCGCGCCGTCGCGCCGGCGGTGGAGCTGGGGCTCGGCTCTGGCGGGCGCGGCCACCACTGCAGCGGCGGTTGCCGTGGCGGTGTGCCGGCCGCGGGACCCGAGCTTGGAGCTCATCTCCATCAGCTTCTCCACCTTCCACTTCCGGCCGGCGGCGGCGCTGGACATCGGGCTCACCCTCACCGTGCACTCTACCAATCCCAACGTGGTGCCCGTGCGCTACGGCGCCTCCACAGTTTCCATCCTCTACGGCGGCGCGCACCTCGGCACCGCGCGCCTCGACGCTGGAGAGCAGCAGGCCACGTCTTGCCGCCTGCTTCACCTCCCCGCCCGCCTCGACGGGGTTGAGCTGGCGCGCCACGCGCGAGCCATCCTGACTGACGCCGCGCTCCGACGCATGGAGCTGGACACGGTTGTCGAGATCGCTGGCGAGGCCGCGGTGTTCCTCTGGCCGCGCCGCTTCTCCGTCCGCATCATCAGCCACATCACCGTCGATCCCCTCTTCCTGGAGATCATTGAACAGGATAGCCATTCCGAGATGCAGCTCTACCTTGCTTGATTCACATCACTGAACCTTGGATGCAATGCAACCCACGTTTCAATGAAATTTATCATGCCAATCAAAGAATATTTGGCCAATTTCTGATGCTCCACAAAATTCAGTATTACACAACAAAGATGCTACAAATACAAATGAAGTGAAATGCATGGGTGGGGGTTGAGCTAAGGCAGCTCACGAACGCACCCACGGTAACCCTTCCCTAACAACACAACAAGGACACCAAGAGCAGGCTATCTGATGTCCCTAATAACATTACACTGCACACAGATGCTGTCTTCCGTCATCTCAGTTGAGTGTCGCGAGCGGCGATCGCGGGATCAACGACGGCTTGGGCTCTTTGCTTGATTCGTAAGGGTGGTTCTCCCTAAACTCATTCATCAAGGCCTCCATCGGCATGGCCCGCAAGGACTCAATCGTGCCTTTGCTCGGCACGTTAGGCTCTGACCTCACTGGAGTTTCATCAGTCGGCTGGTAGTCCTGCAAGAAAAACAAAAAGATGCAAGTGTCAGGCAAGAGAAGATATAGATGCCAAAGATGTTTCTATTGATTTCTATCTCACCTTGTAGCTATTTTGGAATGTGTCGTCAGCGTGCGTGTTGATTCTGGTAGCTTGGCTGGAGTGTTTCTCCTCCAATTGTTGCAGCTCTGCCAAGTGAGCCTCAACTGTTGACACCACGCGTGCACTTGAGTTTCGCGCTTCCTCTAGTAGATCTGATGCAAATTGACATTTTATGACGACTAAATCATGGAGACAAACGTATCTCTATGTGAATAAGACCATCAGATGGAGAGCCAAGTAAGTACTTTCAATGTCCTGGGAGATGGCCTTGCTGCTACTGGATGCATGTTCTTCAGCCAGGGCCCGACATGATGCAATATCTGCTTCATGTTTCCCATTGCTCTCAATTGCACTCCTGAAAAAAAATCCACGATTGCCAAAGCCACATTAAAACCAAAACATAGTTTTCAAAACGTGAGTACTTGCTCAGCTACTGCTACTGCCACCAGATGGCTTGCGCCGCCTCCCTGATTATTTCTTACCACTAGTTTTATATTTGTTCTGAAATGATGTGCTAGCATGCAAACTGTGGCCACATGTATCATTCAAAGTGAGTGCCATACAGATTCACTGGCATAAAAACCAAGATGTTTGTGGGTAAATTAAAAAACCACTACTTGCCTGATAAGAGTTTCCACTTCAGCTACATGCTTTTTGCTGAGGTCGTTAACAGCAGCATGGGACTTCTTCCATTGCTCAACAGCAGAGTCAACAGTGCATGAGCTAGATAAGTTAAAAAAATGATTTGCTTAGCTAAGAGAAGCCCAGTTTAAACGGATAGGTGAAAGAACAAAGCAAAAATGTGCCGTTTAGTCATACCATTCCTGCACCATAGTTTCCATGCGATAATGCTTAGCTGCAGAGACGCTGGAACCAATTTTGCAGTCATTTTCCACCTGCTCTGCAAATGTTTCCCACTTCCTTTTTGCATCTTTTGTGACACAATCCATGGTGGATGTGTGCTCATCCAAAAATGCTTTACTTCCACAGGCAGTATCACCAAGAGAGTTCAATCTAACATCCACCTGCAGCAATAGGGTCTGCTTAATTTACTGGCTCATGAAACAAACGAATGCAAGAGTGATGCTAGGACCATGAACCCACCAGCTCTCTTTGACGTGTTATGTGTTTGGACACCAAACTGCTGATATCCGCCAGAAGCTTCTGTTCTTCTGATTTTGATTGTTCCTGCAGAAGGTGGTTGTGTTAGATATACACTGATCCAAAATTTTGACCATATGAGATATACAAACTACACCAACCAAAATTTGCTAGTGATTAAAATGGGTTGATGGGTCACCTTATAAACTTTCTGAAAATCTTCAATGCTTTTCATTTGTACTTCATGAGTATTGCTTGAATGGCTATGCAGCTTGAAGGTTTCCTCAATATACTTATCAAAGAGCCCAATAATATAGGTAGACATCTCTTTTGTCCTATCCAAACTAATTCGGAAACTCTGTAGGGAGAGTAACAGCAAACTTGAACTAAGAGTTGATCTTGAGTAAACCCGAAAAGAAATGATGCGTAATTCATCAGCAACAGACCTCTCTTAATTCTTGAGTAAAGTGTGTCATTTCACTTCTATGGGTCGTTAACAAATTCTGAATGTCATTAAGTACATGTTGTGCTTCTCCCTCGACACAAGCTAGCAGCTGCGAAAAGGATAATGAGATGAGAACAGGTGAAGAAAAGGGTAGGAACCAATAACACAGAGCTGTGCATTTGGAAGGTTAATCAGGAGACAAACTACTTGCCTGATCAAGACTGCAACCGCTTGCAGCCGAGAGTGATGATATATCCTCAAATGTGGCATTTGTGTTTGCTTTATGTAGGAGTACAATGTTCTGGAAGGCTTCCATATGGGACATGTATAATGATTTCGAAGCCAGAATCTTCTTTTTCAGCTCTGATGTGGCCTTCAAGTGTTTGGAGGAAAGTAAACAACATACAACAAAAATGCATCAATAAGGTACTTCCATAATGATATTACTGAATAAGGGATGCCAGTGTGTGGATTACTAATGTATACCTTGTCATGGGAGTCGACACAAGATTGGCATAGGTCTTCCACAGACTTCAGGTGCTTATTTTGTTGGTGTATTGATGCATTAAGAGTAGAGGATAGAATATCCAACTTTGAAGCCAGGTCAGTTTGGAAAGTGTTGACCACTGACCTATTTGTAGCACTTAGCTTCTCTCCCCTATCTGTTTCACCATGTGAAACCACCCAGTTAATACAAATGATGAACACAGAAACTATCCAAAATGAGACAGAAACAGTCCAAAAAATGCTTACTAATTTTCGAATACAGTGAAGCATTATCACGACTAAATTTTTCCAGGTCTGATCTCAGAACACAAGCCTGATGTGTTAAAGCATTTTCTGGCACAAATGTGAGTTTGAACAATTTAGAAAGAATCAAATGTATGCTTTTGTTTGGTGTGGAGAATGCGATGTAAAATGGGACCTGCTTTTTTCTGCTCTGAAATTATGTAATCCTTCACCGTCAGATTATACTGTGCTTGTTTCAGGTCTTCTTTTGTTGTGGAGAGTAGGTTGCTTGTGTGGTCCAAACATTTCTATCATAGTACAAAACTATAAGGCTTACATTCAGATAGCCATGAGGTGATCATCACTAGTGAAAATAAACCCACCTCTGTGGCTTCAAGTTTTTTGCTCAAATCAGTGGAATGTTGAAGCTCAGAAGTGTACTTCTGTTGCAGATCACTAATTTGCTGAAACCAAAGAACATGATTTAGTGAACAGAAAATGACAGTTAAGACAACTCCACAAACATTTACCTTCAGATCAGCTTCTAATAAAGCAGCCATCTTCTCAATTTGATCAGCCATGGCCTTCACGAGAGAAATATAAGAAAGTCATTTCAAAGGTTAAAAAAAATAATTCCCATAAGGATGGACTAAATATCAAACATTATGCCATATCAAACACTACCTTACGCTCATTTTCCTCTTGCTGGTATCTTTCTTTCGGAATGTACACTCCAACTTTTTCTCGAGCAGCATATACCTCTGGGAAGTAGTGAAATTTTGTGAAAACACTGTGATTATCCTGATGAGACGAACTGATCATGTAAATTCACTACTGACCTGCTTTAAGTCTGTCAATTTCACCATAAAGATCTTTAATTAATGTTGACTTCATCATTTTCTGGTTCACCTGCAGTATAGATAGAACAAATATAAGAAATTAATCCTAGGTGTCAACATGCACTACCATGTTTGCATATTTTAAAAGTGACAACATGGGAGGGGACAAGTATTGAACTACAAGTAAATACTGATACTAGTGTTTGATCAGAATAAAAAATCAAGATACAATACAAGTAAATACATAGCAGAAATCATTGACACATTGAGAACTGAAGTCAGATCACCTCAGGCCTATTCTTGATGCTTTTTGCCCTGTGGGCATAATCAAGTGTACTCAAGGTTTCCTCGAGACAATGCACGGAGGGTGAAACAGTAGCAATAATGCAAGTTTTAGTTCTCCCCCCTAATGAATCCCGGAGCAATCTTGTGAGTTTACTGTCCCTGAAAGACCAGAATTTCGAGTCAAGGTAAACAAAGTACTACACATTATTTTAGAAAAATGAGCAGTTGATGCTGCTTACCTGTAAGGAACATGCCCAAGGTGCTCCACCAACGCTGTGATCACCCGTCCCAAAGTGAGCAAGCTTTTATTGATTTCACCAGCCTCCCTTGCACGCCCCTATGAATCAAAAGCAAGTGTATTATTTCATTTATCACCATAGATAGATAGAATCAATTCTTTTTTTTTTTGGAAGAAACATCAGCATTCAGACAATGCACACAGTACCTCCCTAGCTCCAGATCGAGATATGTTCTCAGAACCAGCCAAGTCAACAAGATTTAACTTCCCACATTTTATCAACTCTTCGCCTTCAGGGGTTGCCTCTTTAATGTGAATGGTGATTGAGAATAGGGAGTGCGAGCGGCTGAAATGTAAAGACACTAATAAGCAATAAGGTTTGCTCTAGCTGTACGTTTCAAAAGAAAGAAGACAGCCTGCGAGATTGACCTGGACTGCTTGTTGAGCAGTGTCTCAGCAGTGCGACGCTTGGCAGAGCCTCTTTCCAACAGAGTGAATATTTCACTTGCATTTGTTACAATTTCTTCCTCTAGACCTCTGACAAGCACTCCACCTTTGCCATCCTCCATAAGAGGTAAGGTCTTCTTCTGCTTATCTTCAAGAGCAGCCTTAGATATCTCTTCTGGGGCAAGAAGATCAGTGATTTCCTCGTTGTACAGCTCCAGGAACGTGACCTTAACACTGTACTCAGTATTCTGCCGCTCCAAGGCATCAAAAATTTGCTTCACCGCTCTGGGTATGACCCCAGCATCTGCAGGTAACTGACCTTTCGGTCCACCCTGCAAGCATTTCATCACAAACAGTGAGTGAGCCAACGTGGAAACATACATACACTACAGCCTACACTCATGAAACGCAGCATAGACTTGCCTTGGCCCTCCTGCACTCGCCTTCCATGGTGTATGTCTTTCCTGTGCCCGTCTGACCATACGCAAAGATGGTACAGTTGAAACCTTCCAAGACCTCATTTACGATAGGAATAATTGCTTGGTCATACAGGTCCTTTTGCTTTGCCGTGGGTCCAAAAACCTGGGGGAAAGGGGAGGTGGCTGCGTGTTATAGTAGTTACTATCACACCACTAAACGCAATCATGTACTCATTTATAGAGAAGTGCAAGCGTGGAAGCAAAATGCGAGTTCGCAAATTTCAAATTGGTCATGCTAGATCTAAGGAATGAGGTTGGTGTAACCTTGTCGAAGGTGAAGACCCTGTCGAACTGCTTCCCCGCGATGGTCTGCGTGACGGCGACCTCCCGCTGGTAGTCGTTGCAGGTGACGACCTGCGGCGCGTTGCTCCTGATCTCGTCGTCGCTGAAGGGCCTGGGTGCGCGCCGTGGAGAGTAGAGACGGTCAGTCCGCCGGCGGCGGATCTGGGGAAAAGAGGAAGGGGAACGGGCGGAATGAGGGGGGTACCTGCAGCGTAGGAGGACCTGGACGTTGACGGCCTTCTCCTTGTCCTGCCGCGACGACATGGCGGACGCGGCGGCGCAGGGAGGCTGCGCCTGCCTGCGGGCTGCGGCGAGAGGAGGAGCGTGGGGAGTGGGGAGGAAGGGAGGGAGAATTCGAAATTTTGGGGAGTGACCACTCGCAGCGGCCTCGATTTATCTATCCTTTTGCTGCCGTTGGATGATAACGGGACGCGACGCTCGAGGCCCCTCAAAGCGGCCTTTTCACATGCCAGCCCACCTGTCAAGACTCAAGGATGGGATCGCTCCATACACTGACAAAAGGTGACCAAAAAAAAAAGGTTTTCAAAAAAAAAAAAAGGTGACAAAAAATGAAACGGGGTGTTCCGAGAATCGAACTCGGGACCTCTCGCACCCGAAGCGAGAATCATACCACTAGACCAAACACCCAGTTGAAGCAGCCTTTCAGTTGAGAGCAATACGTGTAGCGCCGATGCATCGTCAGGGCCTTAGAGCGAGTTCATCAGGACCAGAGAATCAATCAACTTTGTTGAGGTTGAGAAGAATCCTGGTGCATGAGCCACATTCCCTGTCGGAGTTCGGAACAAAAAGAAGAGTCACAAAGTCAGTTGTTCTGAAGCAAAGTTTTCTCATGATGCACGAATTCTGCGTATCATATGGCGCATCTCAAGAATCAACAGCAGCTCTTGTTGTTTGGCAGAAACAAGGCTGTCACAGGCTGCTGCTGTTCAACAAGATTGGTCACATCAGGGCTGTCCCTTGGCAGGGACAAGTGGGGCTCTGGCCTCCAAAATTTGGAGCCCCCATTTGCAAGTTTCATATAAATATAAGTTTAATAAATATAAGTTTAATGGAAAGAAATATTACATTTCTCAATGTTGTTATTTGCGTATTCTCTCGATCTATTTTTCTTAGACGTATTTACCAAATAGATATTTATACAAATATTATGTTAGATGTATTTTTATTCATTGCCTCAACCAGTGTGCATAGTTGTTTTCCCTCGACGTGATGTTAATTTGCGTGGTTATTTCATTGGCTGGTTAATTACTCTATGGAACAATAGCATGATTCGCTATACTGATGCATGCCTTCTAACAAAGCATCGTTGTTCCGAGTTTAATGGGAGCGATGAGTGTTTAAGCCATGAGGGTTATCATCTTTGTACCCATATCAAATATGACAAAGAATAATAGATGGGAAGTGAAATATTACGAAAAGTAGCATTGAAGTTATATAACTAATTAATTATAACTGCAGCTATGTAAATTTTATATTTTAGAGCCCTATGTGTATTTGGCACCGAGGCCTCAAATTAAATTTACAGGGACGGCCCTGGTCACATTTCGCAAAAGGTTTAAAGTGTTATTGGCGAATGATGATCTCAAGCCTGTTACGCTCGCCTAGGAGTTTTGATTCCATCTGATACTGCCTGCTGTTGAATAAGAAGCCAATCTCTTGCTCTGATCATCAAACGCCTCCAGCTTTTGACAGGCAATTTGCCAATTTGTAGCAAGGACCTGAAGGGTCATCAAGCGTATGGAGCCTTGGCGGAGCATGTGGCGGAACGAGGCCAGGACCGCAGGAATAGAGGCTTTGCGCCGGCCCCGCTAGTACATGTTAGGCCTGCCAACTTGTTTGAGACTAAAGACTTTGTTGTTGTTGTATAAGTTAAAACATTATTAATTATACATTATTAGTGATCAAAATAGTAAAAGTTTGATTTTTACTTAAACTTAAAAATGCTTATATTTTAAAACGGACCTGAAGGATCATCAAGCGTATGGAGCCTTGGCGGAGCATGTAGCGGAACGAGGCCAGGGCCGCAGGAATAGAGGCTTTGCGCCGGCCCCGCTAGTACATGTTAGGCCTGCCAATTTGTTTGAGACTAAAGACTTTGTTGTTGTTGTATAAGTTAAAACATTATTAATAGTTAAAATAGTAAAAATTTAACTTTTACTGAACTTAAAAATGCTTATATTTTAGAACAGAGGGAGTAGATTGAAACACTGTTCATGTGTAGCAATCTCTACTCCTTTAAAAATGTTTAAGTATCAGTTTCCTTTGGAACGACTTTAAATGGTTCTTCAGTGGTGTTGAGATTCTTATGGTTTCTATAATTTCCCTTCTCGGGAACTTATGGCATTTAAAAACATGTAAGTTTGCAAATTTTTCTTTTTGTAGGGAAATTTAAAAAATGAATGCTTGATTGCTAAATCATATCTGAGTATGTGAAAGTACTCATTGTTAGGTTGGCATAATCTATGCATGGCCTCTAAAGTTTTTCTACTAATACTTTCTTGCAGATTTTATTTTGATTTCAGTCCGACCTGCATTGGTTGCGGTCTTATTTGTTCACAGATCTTTAGTTGCTCTATTTCTTTGGTGCCACCATATCTTGAGGCTCCATTGGCCATAGATATCCGCAAAAGCTAGGGAGTGGTACCCAGCTAACCTTGGAAACAACGACTTCAAAGGACTCCATGGATACAAGGTATATCAAGGTTTATTTGCTAAAAGCCATTATTTAATAAATAAATTCGAAATTTATTTTCACAGTCGATGAGAAATGATCTGTTTTTTGAGTGATCGAGAACCAGTTTGTGAATTGTAAGGCATGATAGACATAAACATTAACTTTCCGTACTTCATTAGCTTGGTAAGTTTAAACAACTATCGAGTGTTGATGTTGACCTGAAGAATCTATTGACAATATTCTTACTGCTATGTATTTTCTCGGTGGACTCGACATAGGTAACAATGGTAAAACTAGATTTTAGAATGGTAGTGCTGAAAATTTTGTTTTTAGGAAAGAACGTAGGGAGTGTGTATCTGTACGCATTTTGTTGTTTAGGATGGGTCTTTCCAACTTCATATTAAATGAAACCTTAACTATATCTATTCCTCACGGATTAGTTTTTATATTTTGATACTTTTGTTATGATGTTTGCAGACTATTTAAATTTACTTCATCTTATTTGTCCGTGGTGGAGCACGAGCATGTAACATTGGATTATGAATAATTTTATTGTTGTTTTATTGATTGTTTTGTAGCGGAGAACGGACATTGGATTATGAATAATTTATTGTTGTTGTATTGATTGTTTTTATCCGTGGCAACGCACGGGCGCTTGATGATCAAAATTGGAGACATTGGATGAGCGTGTGGCGGAACGGGAGCATGAACAGAGGCTTCGGGCCGATCCCGCTAAGCACGGCCCGTTTCCTTTTGTATATGTATAGGTCTGTTGGGCCTCCAGTGTAGTTTCGCAACGATCTCCAAGTTCCCTTTTGTATATGTATAGGTCTGTTGGGCCTCCAGTGTAGTTTCGCGACGATCTCCGAGTTCGAGAGAGAAGAGAGACCGAAGCCCTGAACCGAACCCCAACTAACCGAAGCCCCCTTCTCCGACGGTTTCCACTCCGGTTCTGGTCCACCCAATCTGATTCTGAGGTAGGACAGGAGTAACATGAATCTTTGAATACTGCGATTTGGCTTGATGTATACTCTTATAAGAGGCATTGTGGAAGCAGTATCTGAAGAGAGAAGAACGTTTGGCCACCACGAAAGAACACAAGAGGATACTGAAGGAGATTGATGAGTTGGATAAGGCTCAGGTAGTGGTAGTATATTACCATTATAACTTTACCTTTATTGAAAATCCTTTTTTGAAAACATATTTTTAATGAACTTTAAATTCTGTTTCTGCTGCTAGGCGTGATATGGATGAGATGGAGAGAATCTTAAAAAAAGCATCAATTTTTGGAGATGTAATTGCCGCCGTCACCATTGCAAGCACAGTGTTTGCGATATGCTATATATAAATTAAGTATTGTAGTAGTATATTCCTAGTTTAAGATCATTAATTCCTAAAGACTGCTAGGAGATTGTTGTTGAATAAGACTATTTGTATCACTTATATGCGTTTGACCGTCTTCATAGTTGTTCAACCATTCAGATTTCTCGAGTTGCTTCGCTCTCATGTTTACGCAAATCAACCTGTGGATTCCTCGGTCAGATCTTACTGTTGGAGATTTATTTTTTCGACAAGGGTATACCCCTATTCCATTACTTTTATAACAGATTTATTTATAATGTCTGTACAGGCAAAAAGTTCAGTGCCGATTAGAATCTCTGTTCTTGTTCAGCTGCCTCGGCTAAATTAGCAGAGACGGTAGTCTTGATTTTGTTAACAAGTCGACGGGATATATTCCATCAATGAGGAATCGTTAATGTTTAAAAGGAGTACTGAGCACAAAATGTATTTTTGAATGTACAGATAACTAAGCCTTGATAACAACCATATCCTTCTTACAAATTTGTCGCTACTACTCCAACTCTTTACTACTGTAATCGTACGAAACACGAAAAGGGCCACAAGAAATTTTTAAGGTTCAAGTACTAAACAAGGTCCAAGGAGGTCGAGATGCCTGCACAGCTCTATTTGGTGGATCACTCCGTGCACACCTGATACAGTAAACACATCTGAAAAAAAAAAGATTAATACTGACTTCGAATGCTCTGCCCTCTTAACACTTGAAGCCCCCGCAGACCATCAGCCAAAGGATGAGAATCAGTGTTGCGATACCCCCGCCAACCATCAGCTTAAACCTCAAGTTCTGAAGCCACATTTTCCTTCTGAGATCTCGCCCATGCCTGTGGAAGGTGTCAGCCTGAAGCAAATATAACATCACAATCCTCATCAAAATCAGATTGTTTTCACAAAAATACAACAAATTTCTTCACACGTTACCAAAAACATCAAAAGTCACACATACCTGTGATTGCAAGGTTTCTGTCTTGCCCACCAAAAGTTCAATCTTCTCACCACGGTCCAATATCTGCCCAAAAGAAGCAGTTTAGTCATATCGCTATTAGCCTACAGTTTCACACCATATCAAGAATGCAGTACAGAGGATCATAAACAGAAAACTATGTATGAAGTTATGGATATGTCGTTATTGCTCACAATGCTTTGATCTGCTGCTGAATGCTAATTGTAACATCAGAGATAAGGTGCTACATCACTATAGTATACACATATGCACCTATCAACACAATAAGGTATACTTGGTTTGAAATAGAATAAATGATCCAGATACATTTCATAGTTAACTGCTAGATGTTAGTGAACTGCTTCTAGATTTATATATATACTTGGTTTATGTTGTGGTGCTCAACACAATAAGGTATACTTGGTTTGAAATAGAATAAATGATCCAGATACATTTCATAGTTAACTGCTAGATGTTAGTGAACTGCTTCTAGATTTATATATATATATATACTTGGTTTATGTTGTGGTGCTCAACATTAGTACACCAGACATCTTTTGAAAGACATTGGTTACACCACACTGGTTGCTCAAGCACGAAAACAGAGCCAACACAACTAGTTTTCTACCTTGTAAGATGCGGCCAATATCACAACAAATTGCTCTATAAAAAGCATGGTGGTGACTCTAAATTGACCCATAAAGAGACTGTACATTTATATGACGAAAGAATTTCATAGTTTCATCAGTAGAATCCTTGCTTGGGCTGGATGAAGGGTAAGCAGCACGCTACCTCTGTACTAGATAGTAACAGGAACTCTGGGTGCTTACCTTCTCGATGTTGTCCATCATAATCCCTTTGACCTCGGACAGGTGCGCTTTCACCTTGGCGATCTTGTTAATTTCTTCCGGATGATTAACACAGTACTGCATATGATCCTTCAACCTAGGCCTGAAGAACAGAACAGCACACAAATCACACACTCCTGTTCTAAATGACTACTAAATGGTGATCTATCACAGCATAGCCATAGCCACTATAAATTCATACCCAAACTCACGGTCGAGGTTGTAGGCGATGCTAAACCGATCCTCGAGCAGAAAGTCATCCTCATCAGCATCATCAGCAAGCGGGTGCTGGGTTTCGTCGTCGATGCTGGAGCCATACCGCTGCATGAAGTCCTCCCTGACCCTCTCCAAGAAGACGAACGGGACGCTCCTCCCCGCCGCCTCATCGGCGACCACCAGGAACACTGATGAATGCGAATTCGATGATCAGCTCACGGTTACGCAATGTAACATCACCCAGAAGGAAGAGAGAAAAGGTGGGAAAGACGGGAGGTACCGAAACCGCGGTCAACGAGGAAATTGAAGGTGTGGCCGTCGCAGGAGTATGTGGATCTGGTGCTATTTGGGGGAAGCTTCTGGAGGCACTGAACGGCGACGGTGCTGAAGTTGCCGGTGAAGGCGGTGTGCTCGGCCAGCACGACGGAGCCCTTGGCCACGAAGCTGTAGATCAGCGCATGCTTGCTGCCGCTCATGGCGCCCGGGATTAAAACGCAAACCCTAGTTTATAAGGAAATTAACGAATCAACATCACGCGAATTCACCGATAGAGAATGGAATTGGAGTGGATTCGATCCGATCTCCGAGTGGAGGGAGGTCAAACCGCGCGGGGGAGGGGATCGAGGGAGAGAAAGGGCCGGCCGGACGGAATGTTCGAGAAGCGCTTGCTTGCAGCGTCTTCCCGCGGGAGGCGCTGATCGAAACTGATGGGCTCGCGTTTCCTCTCTATCTGTCTCTATCTATCAATCGCTTTTCTTCGTCTCGAGTTAATATCGGTGCTTTGAAAAATATTACCCTTGCCTTTTCAAAAAAAAAAACAAGTTTTTGAAGAATTTTATAATTTTGTCAAAAACTTTGGTTCTAGAAGGTAGGCAGGTGTTTGGATGCAACAAATTTTGTAGTTTTGAAAACAAATTTTCTAAAACTAAAGTTCTTGACAAAACTACAGTATTCTCTTAAAACTCCAAAAATACTTTGTATACAAATAGGACTAACTATTTTGCAATTTTGAGAACTTCACTCATAATTTTTTTTAAATCATGATTTTGCTTGATATTTGCTTCTAAAACTATAATTTCTTAATACTTTGATATTGAAAAACCATAACACCCAAACATAACACCCAAACAGAGCCTTAAGGTAATTTAAAGTAAGCACCAGGACGCCATGTTATCTACTCCTTTATATTCGTGTGGCAAATTGTTTTATATGCTTGGACAAAGAAACATCAGGGTAATAATAATAAGCCTTGTACATTGAGTTTACATTAAACCATCAGGAAATAAAGTACTTTAGGTTCTTTGCATGGAATATGGTAGTAGTAGGGAAAAAAAGCTAGTTTTTTCTTTGCATAGAATACGGCAGTAAGATACAGAAATACAAGCACGCAACCATTATAGTATCTATCAGTCAGAATCGGAATCATGTCTCCTCTTCTGCTTGTCTTTGCGGTGGCGCTTCGACCTATCCTCCGAGTCGTGCCTCCTATCGTGCTTCTCCCGCCTCCGCTCCTTTCCATCAGCATGCTTCTCCCGTTTCCGCTCTTTCTCCCCTCTCCTCTCCTCACGCGGCCTTTTCCCTTTCCTATCATCCTCTGAATCTTCCTGCTTGGCTGCTGGTGGCCGATCAGCTTGCTCAGGCATCACCTCAGGAGGATCAAGCCTGAAAGAACTTGATTCTCCCTCGTCACGAGGGGCCCTGAAGTCATGGAGAAAAGTTTGGATTACATTAGTATAAACTGTTCATCAGATATCAGAGATTCAGAATATAACAGCCAAATTAATTAGATCAACCAGAACATATTTTGATATGATGCCTTGTTTTGGAAGACACAAGAGAGTTATTTGTCAAAACTGGTCACTTACTTGTATAAACCTAGACCCTGCACTTGTGCTGCTTCAGCATGCCCTGCTCCCAAGTCTTCTGCAGTTGATCCTCTTTTAATGAGCTCAGCGTATTCATGCTTATCTAAACGGTTACCCTGAGGTCGATTGCTACGCTTCGGAGCCAAGCCAAGCGCCTCACGCATAGCCTGCTCCTCCTCCTCCTTCACTCTCCTAATTTCCTCCTTCAGAACATCTTCTGAATTGGATTTCTTGTCCTTTGTATACCAGAACAGGTCCTTCCCTGGCAGAGATAATCTCAATGTCATTACACGAACCACTGCATATCATGCATTGTCATTACAAGAACCACTGCAAGCACATGACCATCAAGACACTGGACAATAAGCCCAAGCCTGAGATTCAAGCAGATACTATCAAATGTTTAAGATTCCTCCAGCCAATAAACATATTAATAAATTGAATCATTGAATCGTGTAACAGAATACCCATTGCTATTCCTTGAGCCAATGAATTACTACAAAGTTGAATCACGTAGATGCTTAACTTTGATTGTTGAGGTTCTGCCATGCCGCCATAATAGCTACCTTAAGCTCGAGGTTGCGTCGCCGTAGCTGAGATTTGCGGAGGAGCTAGAGAGTCAAACGGTGAATGATCTACCAATTTTGGCGATATCTGGTGCTATGTAGTGGCTGAAGGCAAGAGATCAAAGGCAGTCATGGTAGATGCTGCGGCAGATAAACAGGGAGAGAAGAAAGAAGCAATGGTGGCGGCTGTGTTCATGTGTTACAGTCAATTAAGTACACGGTAATGAAGTGTGATGGACTGGTGGTGCTTGAGTGAGCTGGATGGGCCACTAAACAGAAGCACATACAATTCTGTGCTCCCTTTTTTCTATTCTTTTTTGTATCTCTATAATCTGTGAGCCTACGGACACTTAGGCAGCGCATAAGCTCTAGGCGGAGGGTCACTGTTTACCTTGGGCTTATTTTTTTCCTAGGTTGCATCCAGCAGTATGAGCCAATTGTTAAAAAGGGAAGCAGCAGGTCATAAAGGGCAAGGTTATATTTACCTTTCTGCCATCTACCAACAGGGGCCTTAACACTGTGACCAAGGTAATTTTCTCGATGCTTGTCAACCTTCACATCATCCCATTTGAACTCTGCACAAATAATTTACACAGAGGATTAAGTTCCACATCATATATATAATAAAACTACAGTATAAAATAAAGCAAGCAAGGTAAGGCAGTAGCATGCGGAATATGTAAAGAGTTTCTATTAATGATAGAATTGTATGCATGCACATGAGAGCAGGCGGTGATTATTCAAAGCATGACTTCTGACATATGGTGATTCTAGTCCACGCAAAGTGCATAATGAAGCAATCGCGGGGCAGAGTTGAACCTTGTAGACTAGTCGAAGGTTCATTCAACCTTTGTGCTTTGCAGCAAAAGAGAGTCATGGTATTTATGTGAACGAAATTACTACTGCATTAAGACAATGTACAACTAGCTACCAATGAATTGATAAGAAGCAAATTAGATCTGTCTACATGGCTGTAACTGAGAGATGAACAGCATAGATGCAATAGAGTTAAAGGTACAGCTGCTACAGCTTAGACTTCTGTGTTACAGTTTCTCGTTGTTGCTTAGAGAAAGAGTCTGCATATCCCCTTCGATGCAAAACACATAAACAAGGTAAGCCTTCTGACCAGGAAGGGCCTTTGTAACTAATGAATCGGGTACAACTAAATTTAAACCTCATGCAACTAATAGGAGTATCATAGAATTTGCACAATCAACAAACATGTGATCAAAATCCTGGTGGCAGGGCTGACACGAGATTCGCGATATAACACGATCCCTCGTGAAATCACAAGTTCCTACTGACCACGAAGCGCCGGAATCAGGTGCAGCACCTTCGCACGCGGTGAACTCCCAGGTGCCTCAGGCACCGAAACCCTAGCAGAAGTTGGATATCGACGGGGAGCGGCGATGGGGATCAAATCAGCACATAGATGGAATGATGAGATGCCGATGAAGAAGAAGGAAAGCTTACGGTCTCGGCCTCCACGGACGCCGCCTCTCGTGGGGTGGTACATCTCGACGGCCGGAGAAGGAAGAGGAGAGAGACGTGCTGGGGGTGGGATTTCTGGAGGAGGACGAGACAGTTTGTGGGCGCCGCCGATAGTAGTCAGTCAAGCCCAATGTTAAGTTCCGGCCCAGAACGGTAATCGGGCCTAGAAGGGAAACCGGCCCATAAGACCCATGTTTAGGGTGGATGTTTGGCCCGGCCCGGCCCGGCCTGGCTTGGGTCGTTACGGAAACGAAATCCAGCAGCCGAGCCTTCGAGTCCGATCGAACATTCGAACCCCAACTCCAAGCAGCCAGTGAAGCAGAAGGATATCCATGGCGATGCGATCGGCGCTCACCTCGCTCCCCGCGCGCCTCGGCCACCCCTCGGCCTCCGCGGCGGCGACCACCGGACGGCGCCTCCTCAGCGACGGCAAGGGCCGCGTCCTTAGTGAGGAGGAGCGCGCCAAGGAGACCGTCTACATCCAGGTACGTCACCCACCACATCTAAACCCTAAACTCCATCTCGTTGACCTTTTCTCCGACCGATGGATCCTTTGGGTTTCTGATGGTGTTTGTTTGATATGGATGAGCGAAGAAGATGGAGCGGGAGCGGCAGGAGAAGCTCAAGAAGAAGCTCGAGCAAGAGAAATCCGGCGCAGACAAGAGCCAGCCCGCCGATTCCGACAAGGTTCACTGAAATCTCTTTGCCTGTATCATCATATTGTCACGCTCCGGCATAGCTTCGCTCGCGATTCACAGAGGATTAGGGAGATTCGGAAGGGTTTTGGGGAGGTAGGTGAGGAAGAACTAGCAGGAGAGGAGACGATAAGAGGAAAGTAGGATAAGGTTTGTCCGCATTGTCATTGTTGAGTCCACCTCCACCCGGTGCAGCATATATGTGCACCCCAACAATGTCTGGTACAACGCATACGAGTCTAAGACACACGGCCCACTCCGCAGGCACATACCCAGGTCATGACATTCCCTCCCCCTTAAGACAGAGCTTGACCCCAAGCGACAGTTGACGGATGCAGCCGCTTCAAAACTTCATACGACTCCCAGGTAGCCAGTGATGATGGCAGTCTGTGCCAACGCACCAGAACACGCTGAGAGATGGTGTCACCTTTCCTGATACACTGACGAGCGATACAGGATGCTGGAACAAGAGAACTGTCAGGCTGAAGAACCATAATGTCAGAAGTAACAGGTGTTGATGGAGAAACATGACGTTTCAGCTGAGAGACATGGACCACGTCATGAATCTGAGAGTGAGCAGGCAAGTCCAGCTTATAAGCTACCTTGCCAACACGCTGGAGGATCTTTTAAGACCCAAAGAAACGAAAGGCAAGCTTCTGACAACTGCGAGGGGCTAGTGACATCTGCACATATGGTTGAATTTTGAGGTAAACCAGATCACCCACCTGGAATTCACGTTTTGATCGATTTTTATCAGCTTGTGATTTCATCTGCTGTTGTGCCCTTAAGAGTTGAGTCTGGAGCAAAGAAGTGAATTCCTTGCGATCTTGCAGCCAGGTGTTGAGTTCAGCAACTGAACAAGCATTAGCATCAGAAATCCCGAAGTGACGAGGAGGATGTCCATAGAGCACTTCAAAGGGAGAATGACCCAAAGATGACTAGTAAGTTGTATTGTACCAAAATTCTGCTAAGGGTAACCAAGCAAACCACTTAGAAGGGGAAGCATGAACTGCACAACGGAGATATGTTTCCAAACACTGGTTAAGTCTTTCAGTTTGCCCATCAGTCTGAGGATGATATGAAAAGCTCATTAACAGTTGTGTATCAGATAACTTGAACAGTTCCTTCCACAATGTACTAGTAAATATACGATCCCTGTTTGATATTATTGCATCTGGCAACCCGTGGAGCTTATAGACATAATTGAAGTACAACTTAGCAATCTGGATAGCGGTGAAAGGGTGGGCCAAAGGAAGGAAATGAGCATACTTGGAGAATTTGTCAATGACCACCAGAATTGCATCATGCTTCTGAGATTTTGGAAGACCTTCAATGAAATCCAAGCTGACTACTGACCAAGCCTGCTTAGGGACTGGTAAGGGTTGCAACAATCCAGGAAGCTTGACATGCTCCACCTTTGCCTGCTGACACACCGAGCAAGCTTGGACAAAGGATACCACAGAGTTCTTGAGGTTAGGCCAGGCAAAAAGTGCTTTGATTTTGTGATATGTGCCTTGAATCCCAGAATGCCCTCCAATACCACTAGTGTGCAAAGCTTGCAAGATATGTTGCTGGGCCAATATATTGTGTCATACCCAAATTCTGCCCTTGTATCGAATAATACCATCTTGTAAAACAAATCCCACTGGGTGCTGCCCAGGAAGGTTTAAGGTAGCCAATAGCTTTTTATCTTCTTCATTATCCTGATATCCCAGTTGAAGATTATCCAACAAAGCTGGCACACATGTGGAAATAGCTGTTACAGGCTGTTGTTCACATCTAGACAGGGCATCTGCAGTGGCGTTAGAAGCACCCTTCTTGTACTGAATGACATTGCAATCCCATAAGCTTCACAAAAGCTTTATGTTGGATACCAGTAGTCAGTCGTTGCTCCCCCAAGTGCATCAAGCTCCTTTGGTCAGTGTGAATTATGAATTCTCGATGTTGGAGGTAAGAACGCCATTTGTCAACTGCTAATAAAATAGCTAGACATTCCTTCTCATAGGTGGATCTGCCTTGATTGATAGGGGTCAACCCTTGACTGAGATATGCTACAGGGTGGCCCTCTTGCATCAGGACAGCCCCAATACCCAGGTTGCAAGCATCAGTTTCCAATACAAACTGCTTAGAGAAATCGTGCAGTGCTAAGACAGGAGCAGAACTCAAGGCCTGTTTCAAACTCTCAAATGATGAATGAACATCAGGGGTCCAAAGAAAAGGAATTCCTTTCTTCAACAGATGAGTCAATGGTCGGCTAATCATGCCATAGTGTCTGATAAATCATCTGTAATATCCTGCCAGCCCCAAAAACCTCTAAGATCCTTGACATTCTTAGGAATCGGCCAAGCTTGCACTGCTTGCACTTTAGCTGGATCTGTGGCCACACCCTTAGAAGAGATGACATGGCCTAAATACTCCAATGACTACTGAGCGAAAGAGCATTTACTCTGTTTAATAAAAAACTGATGTTGCTGCAGGATGGCAAAAACTTCAGATAGACGAGTGACATGATCAGCTAAAGTAGGGCTGTAGATAAGAATATCGTCCATGAATACCAGCACATATTTACGAAGTAGGGGAGCAAAAATTGTATTCATGATGCTTTGGAATGTGGCTGGGGCATTGGTGAGCCTAAATGGCATCACAGTAAACTCATAAAGGCCTTGATGGGTCCTAAATGCATTCTTGAACTCTTCTCCTGCAGCCATTCGGATTTGATGATATCCTGAACGTAGATCAATTTTGGTGAACCACTGAGCACCAGCCAGCTCATCCAACAACTCCTCAACCACTGGTAACAGGTGTTTGTTCTTATCTGTGAGAGAATTCAGCATTCTATAATCCACACAGAAACGCCAGGAGCCATCTTTTTTCTTAACTAATAAGACTGAAGAAGCATACGGACTAGTGCTTGGTTGTATGACACCTTTGCTAACATCTCCTGAACTTGTTTCTCAATTTCAGTTTTCTGATAGGGAGAGTATCGGTAAGGTCTGACATTAATTGGTTGAGCCCCTTCCACTAATGGAATTCGATGATCATGATCTCGTCTAGGTGGCAGCACCTGAGGTTCAGAGAAAAGAGATGCATGCCGAGACAAAACTTCCTGAATGGATTGTGGTACTGCTATATCCTCAATAGAGGAAACAGGAATAATAGAAGAACCCAGCAACTCTATAGCAGGAGACAGGGCAATGCAATGAAGTATGGCATTTCGTTTCATGAGCCCCTGAAGACCTTTGGTAGAGATCGGAGGACACTTAGAAGTGTCATCAAGAACACCCTGAAGAATAATCTCTGTACCCTTGTATTAAAATTTCATAAGTTTCTTGCCCCAATCCATCCACATAGGACCATGAGTTTCCAGCCAGTCAGCCCCAAGTCAGCCCCAAGGATCATATCATAACCACCCAAACTCAACACTCTAGTGTCCTGGCAGAAAACATGGCCTTGACACCACCACTCCAAATTTTTGATCGTAGTGTCACACTGCATCAGACCACCATCAGCTGCTTTGTACTGTGAAACAGGAATAAGAGTAGTAGGAAGCTGTAACTGAGAGACCCAACTATCACTGATAAAAGTAGCTGCACTGCCAGAGTCAACTAGAATCAAAACTTGCTGCTTTCCAATCATGCCCTGCAGTCGAATAGTAGGTTTCTTAGACTTCTTGGATACTATTTCAGGAATACCTTGAATAGACATAAGCTCAGCCCCTTCATCAGAATCATACTCCTCTGGGTACAGCACCTCAGATACTTGCATAACTGCTAACAATTCCTCAATAACCTGTAATGGAACCTGAGCTGGACAAGTATGATTCCTACTCCATTTATCACCACACTTGAAGCACAAACCTTTGGATTTTCTGTATGCTAACAGGGTGTTCAACTTATCCTCAGGTTTGGTTGTTCCTTCCTCCTGCTTAAGCTTCTCACGTGCTTTGTCAACTAAGAATCCAGACTTCCCACTAGAACGAGCAGAATAGAGGTCAGGTTTAGGGGGCCCCCGACGTCTATTAGTCTCATTTTCTTCCTCCTGCAATAAAGACAACGCACACACAGTATCCATGTCATGTGGGCGATGAAGTGAGATAGGAGACCTGATATCATCACGAAGACCTTCCAGAAAATGAGAAACAAAGAAAATAGAACTGGCTGCTGGATCATGTAACAGAATGAGATGTCTCAATTCTTCAAAACGCTCTATGTACTCGGACACAGAACCAATCTGACGCAGAGCCAGAATCTGGCGCATGAACAATTGATGCTGATCCTTACCCCAGCATGTAAAAACCAAATGGCAGAGATCCTTCCATTTCTCAATACGACCAGTCAATTCAACCGTCTACAACCAGAGGGCAGCCTTCTCTACGAAGTTCAGCGTTGCAAACCGAGTCTTCAACGATTCAAGAACACAGAAAACATCAAAATAAACCTCACACTGCCGACACCACAGTTTGGGATTATCACCATTGAACTTAGGAAAATCAAGCTTAGGTAAATTCCTATGACCCTGCGTTGCTGGAGGTGTGGTCGGGGTAGCGATCTGATGGGAAGATTCAACACCCTTGCCAAAGAGTGGATCCGTGCGAAAATTTGGTGTGGTAGGAGCTGAATGTGACATACCCATCTCTGGAGGACGCTGAGCAACGCCCAGGATCCCATCAGAAGTGCTCCTGTCCTTGGTTTCCACATGAAGATTCCCGGATATATTCAGGGAGTCCGCCTGCTTCTCCAGAGTTGGTGGTGATTTACCACTCAGGTGCGACCTGCTGGTGGCGGAAAGGATGGTGCCGGTGGCTGAGTCCCTGCTGGAAGCGGCGACGTCGCCTTCCGCTCCAGCTCTTTGATTCGGTTCCCGTTCGCCTCCGTTGCCCCTTTAATCGACTTGCATCGCCTCTTCGATCTTCGATAGTGTTGCCCGTTGATTTGCAGCATCATCGAGAAGCTGCTTCAACAGCATCTCCATCCCCGCACTTGCTTGCTCCGCCTTCTCGACAGCTTCGGCCATCATCTGTTCAAATTTTGTGGGATTTTTCTTCTTGGGCGCCAGATCGGAAGGTGGATATGGCTCTAATTACCAATTGTCACGCTCCGGCATAGCTTCTCTCGCGATTCACAGAGGATTAGGGAGATTCGGAAGGGTTTTGGGGAGGTAGGTGAGGAAGAACTAGCAGGAGAGGAGACGATAAGAGGAAAGTAGGATAAGGTTTGTCCGCATTGTCATTGTTGAGTCCACCTCCACCCGGTGCAGCATATATGTGCACCCCAACAATGTCTGGTACAACGCACACGAGTCTAAGACACACGGCCCACTCCGCAGGCACACACCCAGGTCATGACACATATATAGAGCTAGCTGATGATCTCTGTGTATTCCGCGCTGTACTATCCGTGTGCTGCGTGGTTAACTGTTAAAATTCGTGTGACTGAAATACTGAATGCTGCTGGTCATTTTAAGTAATTGCAGTACCTCAACTGCCAAACCATCTGTTGTCTGTTGTCTGGTAGAAACTGAGTTCCCATTCTTATTATGGGGATGGGAATTGTCGGCTTGTGGTGGGACATTGCCAGCATTGAGGAAGAGTGAGGTACTTTTTGGAGAGCTTATTAGTTATTATGGCCCTTGAAATGTGCTGCTCTCTATCGTTATTTGTGGATATATGGACTAGTAATGCTGCTTGATAATTGTTGAGTATCTTCATTGGTTATGATAGCTTATTTTGGATCAAACCCCTTGTATCTACATATGTTGGACTGAAAAGAGGGAAATGCTTAAGTTATCTGTACTTACAGGGAGGAGTGTCTCTGCCGGGTGATGTTTTGACCTTAATCATGCCAAGACATTTCTACATAACTAAGCATCACATATATTTTGGGCTTTTGAAATTTGTGTTAAACATCAAATGAATACATGGCCTTTTTTGTTTTATTTAATGAAATTGCCTCAAATAGAGTTGGTAAGTTGTTTATTGCCATGTCACCTCGTCTAATGCTATAATAAGCAGTTTTTTTTTTGCATATGTTTGTTAAGTGATTCCTTACACCAACATCTTTTTATGATCTGCTAATGCACATCCCATTATCTTTGCAGAAGCCCGAGGGTTCTAACTAGGATAGACTTTGTGCTGCTTGAAGACAACCTTGGCACCATCATTTCAGATGCGCCCAGTGCACAACGATGTAATGTTTATCCATGGCTGGATATGGACAAATAAATAAGTTCTGTAAAACATCGACAACTTGCTGTTTGATGGACATCATCCTTTACTGTTTGGCATTTCATTTTTGGGTCTCTTTCTGTGCGGAAGGAAATCGGTATTTTGTTTCCCCTAAACTTGAAATCTTATACATTCGTGCTGGCATATTTTTGGCTAGCTGATGAAACACGGTAAAATACATGTCTGAAGCAAAGGGGAGCATCATCATGAGTCGCAAGCAAGGTTCATGAAACCAGTGAAAACCGGTGAAAGTGGTCTGGAAATATTCGTGTGGCATGCTTTTAAATTTAGTACTACGTGTGATACATGTTTTTTCTGTTTCTCCAAACGATGTAAAGCTCTTTGCAAGGTAATATTGATTTACCTTTTCCCCTATAATGTTCGGTGATCCGGCTCGGTTTTCATTGGATGGTTATTTTTTTTTAATCAAAAATTAAACTCGGGGTTTCACTGGATGGTTAGTTTTCCATTAAAAATCAAACTTGGATAATGTAGTAAAACAGTAAATTGGTCAATTTTCTGCACCTTGAGAACCTACTCCTACCTAACGGTTTTGTAAATATTGGTCGCAAGTGAAAGATGTGTATGTTTTCTTCTTTGTGCATAAACCTCCGTGGGTTGGATAACAAAGGAATTCTTAACGGAAATGGACACGAATGCAGAGTTACAATCGGATATGAACTTAAGGAGAAATCGATGCAAATCCCAAAACCAAAAAGTTAAAACTACAAAATCAAATTTTCTCGTGGTTGAAGTACAAGTCAGCAACTCAGCCAATTTACCGCGTAATAATTTTTGAGAAAAGGGAGGGGGCCAGCCACAAAAAGGATCTCTAAGTACTACGGTGGCTACGGCCGCGCCGCCTCTCTCCTCTTCCCCCCTCCTCTCCTGGAAACCCTCGCCGCGGCGGCGAGACGGCGGCGAATCGTTGTTGCGGTCGGCTCGTCCCTCTTTTGCCGGAGCACGGGGTTTTAGGTTCTCCGCCAAGCTGCGGAGCTGGCATAGGCTTGGGCACCGCAGCCTCACGCCGATGCGGCACCTCGGTCCGCTTCTCATCTTGCCACCCGAGCGGTCGATTGGTTCTACTTCACGAAGCGCTGGTGAGTAACTTGAGCTTTCTCTTTCTTGGATAGGATGGGTTCCCTTGCTCGAGCAGCGTGTTTTCTCAATCAAGAACGAATTTTTCTCCCTTTGCTTACCACCACGTAGTTGCGGATTCATTTTCATTTATCTACCGACCAATAGGTTCATTTAGGTTCTTAATTGTATTTTTTTTTGGAAGCGGAAGATATTTACCACATTAATAGACGCCAAAGGACGTCTTGATGTTCAGCTGAGTTTTTCCTCCAAACTCCCAAGAGTTTTTCCTACTAGTCGTTCCAACTAACCAACAAGCACCGGATTGAGCTGGCCAGAAGCCTTGGGGCAGCAATAGAACCTACTTAGTCCACGCCAAGCCTCATCTGCTCAAAATTTGGTCCTTCTGAACGATGCATTTCCCATACTAAGCTAACGTGTATAATGTATGCTAACTGGAATTCATGGTGAACGCATTTAACTGATCGATTCATGTCCTTTTTGCAGAAAATAAGGAGTAGGCTGCTCCTCAATCTCTCTTCCATGGGGCAGCCTGGGGCGGACTCTGTTCAAGGGAGGGAGAGCAATGGCGTTGTTCCTGACCGCAATGGTGGTGAGTCACCAGCTAAGCAGCAGTTAGAAGGGAAGGAGGCATTGCGATATGCAAACATCCTCAGATCACGTAATAAGTTTGCTGATGCCCTCCAGTTGTACAATGTTGTGCTTCAGGAGGGCACCAATGTGGAGGCCCTTATTGGGAAAGGGATTTGCCTCCAGGCACAGAGCCTGCTGAGACAGGCCAACGAGTGCTTCACAGAAGCTGTTAAAATTGAGCCAGAAAATGCATGCGCTCTCACACATTGTGGGATGATATACAAAGATGAGGGTCGCTTGACCGAAGCTGCAGAGGTATTTTCAAGCTTCAATATGTGTGTCTTCTGCTCTCCCAATTGACACATGGAGTAAAAAACTGATTGTGTTGTCACAGCTTTTATTTCAAAACACCTAGATATAGATAGGTGGATGGTAGGGAGTGGCACTATATTACCTAACAGAAAAAATTCCAATGATTAAAATTACTCCCCTTCTGTCTTATTATCTACCGCAAGTTCAGTCTTCTCAATTTCATGCTTTTTTCCCTTGCCTGTACTGTATTCTATTTCGTCTTTGTGAGAGCTTATGATTTGACATTGATATAGCCTACCCCAACTTGCTTGGGACAAAAAGGCTTTGTTGTTGCTGTTTTTGTTGATAGTCAGAAGTTCTATATTTGTAACTCTAAAACTGTTTCAATTGGAAAATTTTGATCAGGCGTATCGAAAAGCTCAAGCTGCAGACCCTTCATACAAACCTGCTTCGGAATTTCTAGCTATTGTGTTGACTGATCTTGGAACTAGCTTAAAGCTAGCAGGTAATACAAAGGAGGGAATTCAAAAATATTGCGAAGCCATTGATGTAGACAGCCACTATGCGGTATCATTACAGCCTCTTACTTATATCCATGACAACACTATCTTATTTTAATGGCCAATTTTGTATCATGACAATGTCTTAAATCTCATTTATGCAGCCTGCTTATTACAACCTTGGGGTTGTCTATTCAGAAATGTTGCAATTTGATATGGCTCTTACTTGTTATGAGAAAGCTGCATTAGAGAGACCATTGTATGCTGAAGCCTACTGCAACATGGGAGTTATCTATAAGAACCGAGGAGAGCTAGAAGCAGCAATTGCCTGCTATGAAAGGTAACCTGTGATTCTTTAGTACACATTAAGTTGCTCGTAATGTACAAGAGTGACATATCGGAAGCCTTGTCTTGCAATTTGATTCTGCACCAGGTGCTTGACTATCTCACCCAACTTTGAGATTGCTAAGAACAACATGGCAATTGCACTAACTGACTTGGGCACAAAGGTGCTACCTTCTTCCTTTATTTTTTAACTATATTTATTTTTGGTATTTGCTGTTTACCTTGTATGTCTGGCGTTTACCATCACCTGCCTTTATTTCTTTTTGTAGTGTTTATTCCTGACAGAATCAACTGTATCTCCATCACTCCAGCCTAAAACAAATAAGGCATTCAAAATGTTGCCCTTACCACAACATATTAGTGAATTTTACTGGTAATATAGAATTAGTCTTGGCTGGCTTTAACAAGAGCATCACTTGCGCATCACTAATGCCATTTAAGTATTCAGCTATAGCCTGCTACTACTGCATTTGGTATTTATCTGATCATCAATGAGTTGGCAGTTGATAGTGATTGATTAGTCAATCAATTGAAACTTGAGATGCTCAGGTAAAAATTGAAGGTGACATCAATCAAGGCGTGGCATATTACAAGAAAGCTCTGTTTTACAACTGGCATTATGCTGATGCCATGTACAATCTTGGTGTTGCATATGGTGAAATGTTGAATTTTGAGATGGTTAGTCATTAAAATTTGTATTCAGTTTTTGCTTCGTACCCATCCACAGTAACATTTACCTTTTCTTACTGACAATGAATATTTCTGTGCTCTGTCAAGGCTGTTGTTTTTTATGAGCTTGCCCTACACTTTAACCCACGCTGTGCGGAGGCGTGCAATAATCTGGGAGTAATATACAAGGACAGGGACAACCTTGACAAGGCTGTTGAATGTTATCAAGTAAGTAAAAGTAATTATACACTTCCATTCAGGCTATTTGTGGACTGAATAGTAATTATTTTTCTATTCTTATTTTTTAGATGGCCCTATCAGTTAAACCAAATTTCTCTCAGTCATTAAACAACCTTGGAGTTGTTTACACTGTTCAGGTCTGTTCCTCATTATATTTTCCTTGCACAGTTCTTGTTGTGATTGTCTTGTTACTTTGTAGTTCTACCTTACCAAAATATATATGTTCATTAATTCGTACAGGGTAAGATGGATGCCGCTGCAAGCATGATTGAGAAGGCCATAATTGCAAATCCCACATATGTCGAAGCATATAATAACTTAGGTAATCCACAACCAACATCTGCCATGTGGGACCCTTAAATTCTATCCGAGTTCATACAATACTGCATATTCTAGCTAAATATTCTCTTTTTTTGTTCTCTGAGCCTATTGGCTCATATTTGCCTTTCTTGCCTTCTAATTTAACATTGCATTTGTATTAACCTTCAAATTCCATGTTAACTCAGTAAACTTGGAGCTATCAGCTGACAGTTGGCCATTGCTTCCATCTTAGGTGTTCTTTACAGAGATGCTGGAAGTATTACTTTAGCAATACAGGCTTATGAGAGATGCCTTCAGATTGACCCTGATTCACGTAATGCTGGCCAGGTACTCTTTTTTGCCCCGATTGTGTTCATTAAGTTTATACTGTGGTTCATGTACAATAGTTTCGTTCTTTATTAGTTACCGCTTGTAAGTCTTGAAGCGCTCTTGCCCAATTCAATTGCAACCATATTGTGAATGTTATGATCTACAAGTAATTTTCTGTAGATCATTCTGGAGTGAAAATAGTTATTTAACTTTTATGTAACCTTTACTTTTACTTATAGTTGTATATGTTTTGTCGATGTTATTTGACTTTTGTGTACACATGCGGCTATGCCTAGCTTTTTGCAACAGCTGACACTCTACCTTTCATTCTCCCATATGTGTCAACACTCACATTGCAATTCATTTTTTGACAGAACCGCTTGCTTGCAATGAACTATATTGACGAGGGCTCAGATGACAAGCTTTATGATGCTCACAGGTCATTCTATGGCTATAAACAATAGGCATGGCAGAATGACTTCAAATTTCTATGTGTTGTCAATGTTATAGTTATTCACTTTCTTTTTTTTTTCTATTTCACAGGGAGTGGGGCGCGCGCTTTATGAAATTGTATCCACAATATACTAGTTGGGATAACTCAAAAGTTGCTGATCGTCCATTGATTATTGGTTATGTATCCCCTGATTATTTTACGCACTCTGTTTCATACTTCATTGAAGCTCCACTTACACACCATGAATACACAAATTACAAAGTGATTGTCTACTCTGGCGTCGTGAAGGTACATACAACTGTTTTTTATTTTATATATACACAAAATGGTTGCTTTGCTTTAGGTTAAATATTGTTTTGAAATATAAGCATATGAAACATCCTTTATCAAAACCGAGGTGGTAATCTGGTGACCAACAGGATAAGTATTCAAGTTACATTTGTGTATAGAAATTGAGCTCATAATGCAACAGATATGTAAACTGGAAATTTTATTTATTTCCAGTGGTTGAATGTTGGATGTCTAATTCCACATATTTTTATTTCCTGCTTCATGATCTTTATAGCGCTACTGAGGAAAAAAAAATCCCATTTATGCATGGCTGGCATTAGCATCTACCTCTGCCTTGCTGTGATCAATTTTTTTTTAACGCAACCTTCTTGTGTTCCTCTGCTCTTCTTTTTTGTACTTTGTTCTCTCATCTGTCATTTTTTTTACATTTACTTTCATTGGTGATTATTTAGGCAGATGCCAAGACACTTAGATTCAAGGATAAAGTGTTGAAAAAGGGTGGGTTGTGGAGAGAGATATATGGCATCGATGAAAAAAAGGTTGCTAGCTTGGTGAGAGAGGATAAGGTGGACATACTTGTGGAACTTACTGGTCATACGGCAAACAATAAATTAGGAACAATGGCATGCCGACCTGCTCCTATTCAGGTTGGTGCTTCATGATGTGTATATGTTGCTTAATTTTAGAGCTCTATTGTTACATTCGGCAAACTTGTGTGTCTATTTCCACACAGCCTACCTGCTACAACAGGATTTTGTATTTTTCCTTCTGTCTAATTGAACATTTTTTAGAATCCTTGATAAATGCTTATCTGATTATTTGCTGAAGAAAGCTTACTTTAACTTAAATGTCTATTTCCACACAGGTTACCTGGATTGGCTACCCTAATACCACAGGTTTGCCAACAATTGACTATCGAATCACAGACTCGTTGGCTGATCCACATAGTACAAGCCAAAAGTAAGAGATCTTTGATAAATGGTTGTACGATAATAGTTGTTATGACTTTCACTTTCAGATGTCTAGGGTCTCATAATAGAAATTTTCTACAGGCATGTTGAAGAATTGGTGCGCCTTCCTGAAAGCTTTCTTTGTTATACTCCTTCCCCAGAAGCCGGGCCTGTTTGTCCCACTCCAGCCATATCAAATGGTTTTGTGACGTTTGGGAGTTTTAACAATCTAGCAAAGGTGATACTTTGGCACTTGAATACTTTATTTGTCCATTTAATAATAGTCATGCCATTTAGTTTTTTTTTTTCCCTTGGCAGATAACACCTAAGGTATTACAAGTTTGGGCTCGAATATTGTGTGCAGTCCCCAACTCCAGGCTTGTGGTTAAGTGCAAGCCATTCTGCTGCGACAGCATCAGACAGAAATTTTTGTCAACACTAGAGGAGTTGGGTTTGGAGTCATTACGAGTTGATTTGTTGCCACTCATCCATCTCAATCATGATCACATGCAAGCATATTCCCTTATGGATATCAGGTCAACAGTTGTGTCACCTTTGCTTGTCTCGCCTTCTAGGTTAAACTTAACTTAGTTTTTTGGTATGCTGTTGTCTGTAAATGGGCAGATCTATGCCATCAGATACTTTTTACATTGTTTGAGTCCTCAGTTCGCACACAAATATTCGGAAACTGCATTCTCAAGTATGGTCCTCTTCACAAGTCTGAATTTTGTTTCATTTTTTTGTAGCCTGGATACATTTCCATATGCTGGAACTACCACTACATGTGAATCTTTGTACATGGGTGTTCCATGTGTTACGATGGCTGGTTCAGTCCATGCTCATAACGTCGGTGTCAGCGTACTCAGTAAAATTGGTATGTAACTGATACTTATGCCCCGTCGGTTAAATCATAGTTTTTAAGTCGTGAACTGATTATGATTGGTTGTGCTTTATCTTTCTCCTGCATCATTATATGTGACATGCATCAAAGGCTCACTTCTTATGGCCCCATTGTCATGTTAATTATAGACAGTAGTGCTATATATAAACAACATGAATACTTTGAACACATAATGTTAATAGTATGTGTAAAATATTCTATCTGACAGCCAAACTGTTAGAACAGGCTGCCCTTCAGGCCTGGCGCCCACGCCTACTGGGCTGGGCTGCCTTAGGGTTTCTGGTAGGATTATGGTAGGTGATCACCATTTAGGCAAGGATCACAGTGATTGGATGTTTCTATAAACCCCACCGATCCTTGCCTATATATTGTACCCCTGTACTCCTATCTAAGCATCCACTGATTCCAGAGGTCCATTCTCTCTCATGGTACCAGTCGCCTAGGTTTAGGTCTATCTTCCGCTGTGCTCAACCCCGTGCGCCGGCCTCTAGCCGACGCCCACCCACCTTCGCGCCGGCCCTCCGCCGTGCTGCGCCCCTATGGCCCCGACCCCTCCGCCTTCCCCCAGAGCTCTCGACGCCTCCTCTGCCGTCGCCCAAGCCGACGCTGTCGCCCAGCGCCTCTCCGAGGAGACAGCACACGAGGCTGCCACCGCAGCCCAATAGGCCGCTCGCGATGCTGCCTTGGCGCGCGCTCTTCAGGCCGAGGAAGAGGCCGCGGCTGCTACTAAAGATAGCGATGCCGCCATCCAGTGTGCCAGCGAGGCTTTGGCACGCGCTGCCCAGGAGCGTGCAGCTGCGGTTGCATCTGCCTCCTTCGGCGCAGCGACTGGAGGCGCCTCGGCATCGGCCACCGATCTTCGCGCCGCCATGCTTCATCAAGAAGCCATTGCCCTTCTTCAACTCCATGCCCAGGCCGTCGCCGTCAACAATATCCGGAACCACGTCACCACCGTCCTCGACGTCAACTCCGGTAACTTCAACCGCTGGCGTGATCAGTTCCTGCTCATCCTTGGCAAGTTCTCTCTTCAGGACCACGTCCGCGCAGAACCTCCGACTTTGTCCTCTCCTGACTGGGATCGGATGGACTGCGTCGTCAAGTCCTGGATCGTCGCCACTCTCACCGATGACCTTGCTGAGATCATCTCTGTACAGGGCTCCACCGCCAGGCACGCCTGGCTCGCCGTCGAGTCACAGTTTCTCGGCAACCGGGAGGCTCGCTCCATTCAACTTGAGACGCAGTTTCGCAACTTCGTCCAGGGCGACCTCTCCGTCACCGACTACTGTCGCCGGCTGAAGAAGATGACCGATGACCTCACGGCCCTTGGCGAGATCGTCACCGACCGTACCCTCGTCCTCAACGTCATCTGCGGTCTCAACGAGCGCTTCAGCCATGTCAGGTCTCTCCTCCGTCGCGCCAAGCCCTTCCCCTCCTTCTTGGAGGCCCGTGACGACCTCATCCTCGAGGAACTCACCCTGGAGACCCGGAAGGACGCTCCTGCCACTACACTCGCCGTCTCCACCACGTCCAGCTCTCCCAGTCTAGCCCCCGCGTTCTCTAGCACGGGCACTGGCAGCACTGGTGGAGATCCCAAGTCTCTGAACAACCGTTGCAGCAAACGCGGCGGTAATAAGGGCAACAGCGGCGGTGGACACTCTGCCGGCCAGGGTTCCCGCCAGCAGCAGCCTGCCGCCGGTGGACGCCCCTGGCCCAGCCTCTACAACCCATGGATGGGATCCATTCAGATGTGGCCCGGTGGCCCTCGTCCTCCACTGGCACCGATCTCGGTGCTACCCCACCTACAGGCTCAACATCAGGCGCAGCAGCAGGCTTTCCTCGCCCACCAGCAGCAGCCGCCTCTCGTCACCCACCAGCAACCTGCTGTCGTCGTTGCCACTGATGGCAATGGACAGTGGGCTACTCCAGGGTACTACAGCCCTGCTGCCGGCCTCCCTTTCTGGGACCCGACGGCCCTTGCCTCCGCCTTCAGCACCACATCGCTGACTCCTTCGACCAACGAGTGGTACTTCGACTCAGGTGCTACTTCTCATATGACATCCCAGTCCTCCTCTCGTTCACATGTCCTTTCCCCGCGGGATCCTACTCCTTCATCTATTATTGTCGGTAATGGTTCTACACTACCTGTCACTGCCACTGGTTCTACAGAGTTATCTCCCTCTTTACGTCTTAATAATGTCCTTGTGGCACCTCAAATTATTAAGAATCTCATCTCTGGTCGCCAATTTACTATTGACAATTATTGTTCTGTTGAGTTTGACCCCGCTGGTTGTTCTGTGAAGGTTCTTCCATCTCGGACCAAGATCGTCAGGTGCAATAGCTTCGGGCCGCTATAACCTCTGCGCCTTCCTCCAGCACACTCCCTTGTCGCCCAGGCTCCATCCCTGCTGTGGCATCTGCGTCTTGGCCACCTTGGTCATGAAGCATTGTCAAAGCTCGCGTCTAGTGTCTCTTGTCCAGTTCAGGATTGTTCAGACTTATGTCATGCCTGTCAGGCAGGGCGTCATGTTCGTCTACCCTTTCATGCGTCCACCTCTCGTGCGTCTAGCAAGTTTGATCTTCATTGTGACTTATGGACCTCTCCAGTTGTCAGTATTTCTGGTTATAAGTATTACTTGGCCATACTTGATGATTGCACCCATTATTTGTGGACTTTACCCTTGCAGCTTAAGTCTGACACTTTCAGCACGCTTGCTCACTTCATCGCCTACGCTTCCACCCAATTCGGCGCCCGCGTTAAGGCTATCCAGTGCGACAATGGAAAAGAGTTTGACAACTCCAGCACCCGGCACTTCTTCCTCACCCAGGGCATCCATCTTCGCATGTCTTGCCCCTACACCTCGCCTCAAAACGGTAAAGCTGAATGCATTGTTTGCTCCATCAATAATGTCGTTCGCTCCTTGCTTTTCCAGGCGTCGATGCCTCCCTCCTAGTGGGTCGAGGCCCTCTCTACAGCTACCGTCTTACTTAACATCTTGCCTACCAAAACTCTTCAGTTTTCTATGCCACATCTTGCCCTATTTGGCATGCCTCCGGCATATGATCACCTACGAGTCTTTGGCTGCAAGTGTTATCCCAACATGTCTGCTACGACTACTCACAAACTCGCTCCTAGGTCTACCCTGTGTCTTCCTAGGCTATCTCGCTCATCACAAAGGATATCGCTGCCTTGACCTCTCCTCCAACAGAGTCATCATCTCCTAGCACATCATCTTTGATGAAACGGCTTTTCCCTTTGCTGAGCACGATAGTCCTAGTACTCCAGCGGACCTTGACTTTCTTGATGCTCCTGATGATGTGCCTGCTCCCATTGGACTGTTGCCCAAGTTTTTGCCTGCAGGAACATCACCGAGCACCTCCAGCGTCATCAGCGCCCCTACCGGTACCTCTGAGACCGTGCCTGGGACGCCCTTGCCGCCTTCAGCACAAGCTGATGATCCCCCGGCGCCCGCGCTCTACATCCCGCCTGCGCTGCGCGAGTGGGGGACTCCTACCGCGCCACACGCGGCCACCAGGACTGCCTCTCCTGCGCCACGCGCAGCTCAGGAGACACCCAGCACACCTGTAGGCGCATCTCCTCACCCGCTGTACATCCCGCCCGCACTTCGTGCCGGCTCGATGTCTCCCGGATCGTCCGCAGGCCACTCAGCGCCTCCTCAGGCGCCTTGTGGACCCCCGCCCGGGTTCCCACCTCTTCGCCCCGAGCACGACTTCAAGTACCACTACACTCGCCAACCTCGACCACCACCTGCTCCGGCTGCACCTGCACCAGCCGTTCCGCTACCCAAGGGCGCTGTTGCTGTTCCTCCAGTGATCAACCAGCACGCCATGGGATCTCGTGCCTCGCCCTCCTGGGGCCAATGTTGTCACCGGCAAATGGATCTTCAAGCACAAGTTTCAGTCCGATGGCTCCCTCGAAAGGTACAAGGCACGATGGGTTCTTCGTGGCTTTACCCAGCGGCCTGGTGTGGACTTTGATGAGACATTCAGTCCTGTGGTCAAGCCTGCCATTGTCCGCACGGTGCTCTCCCTGGCTCTCTCTCGCCGCTGGCCCATCCACCAACTCAATGTGAAGAATGCCTTTCTTCACGGCAGTCTGTACTGTCAGCAGCCCTCCGGATTTGAAGATCAAACTCATCCGGACTTTGTTTGCCTTCTGAAGAAATCCCTCTATGGCCTCATGCAGGCCCCTCGTGCTTGGTACAGCCGGATGGCCACATACTTGCTGTCTATTGGGTTTGTTGAAGCCAAATTAGACACATCTCTCTTTGTTTACCAGCGCGGATCAGACACAGCCTACCTGTTGCTCTATGTTGACGACATTGTCCTCACAGCTTCCTCACCTGGTCTCCTTCGGCGGCTTATCTCAGCACTTCAGCAAGAGTTCGCCATGAAGGATCTTGGTGAATTGCATCACTTCCTTGGTATGCACGTTCAGCGCAGTGGTGATGGACTTCTCTCTCAGCGACAGTACATGCTGGACATTCTGGATCGCGCCGGAATGACAGAATGCAAGCCTTGCTCCACTCCAGTTGGCACCAATCCAAAGGTTGCTGCAACTGATGGGGCCCCTGTGTCTGATACTACAGACTTTCGCAATCTTGCTGGAGCTCTTCAGTACTTGACCTTCGCCCGCCTAGACATTGCGTATGCTGTTCAACAGGTCTGCCTTCATATGCATGATCCTCGTGAACCTCACCTTACTGCCCTGAAGCGGATTCTTCACTATGTTCGAGGCACTCTTTACCTTGGTCTCCTGCTGCGACCGTCTACTTCGACTGATCTTGTCGTCTACACTGATGCCTATTGGGCCGGTTGTCCGGACACCCGCAAGTCCACCTCGGGCTATGCCGTGTTCCTTGGCGACAATCTTGTCTCTTGGTCCTCTAAGCGCCAGAACACGGTGTCAAGATCCAGTGCTGAAGTCGAGTATCGCGCGGTGGCCAATGGAGTGGCAGAGGCCACCTGGCTGCGCCAGCTTCTCCTTGAGCTGCATGCACCTCTCCGGCGCGCCACACTGGTGTATTGTGACAACATCAGTGCCGTCTACATGACCTCCAACCCGATTCAGCATCAACGAACCAAGCACATTGAGATTGACCTTCATTTCGTTCGGGAGCGAGTTGCTATTGGTGACCTTCGTGTTCTGCATGTTCCCACCTCTTCACAATATGCAGATATCTTCACCAAAGGGCTGCCTCTTCAGTGTTCACGGAGTTTAGGTCCAGTCTAAACGTGCAGAGTGGCTGACGTTTCGACTACGGCGGCGTGTTAGAACAGGCTGCCCTTCAGGCCTGGCGCCCACGCCTACTGGGCTGGGCTGCCTTAGGGTTTCTGGTAGGATTATGGTAGGTGATCACCATTTAGGCAAGGATCACGGTGATTGGATGTTTCTATAAACCCCACCGATCCTTGCCTATATATTGTACTCCTGTACTCCTATCTAAGCATCCACTGATTCCAGAGGTCCATTCTCTCTCACAAACCGTATCTTTCCACTGTTAAATGGGATTTACATAAATATTGAATTGTGTGACAAAAATTGCTGTTGCTCTTGCAGGGTTGGGGAGGCTGGTTGCAAAAACAGAGGATGAATATGTCAGGTTAGCATTAGAATTGGCATCAGATGTCAGTGCCTTGCAAGAACTGAGAATGAGTCTCCGTGCACTAATGATGAAGTCACCAGTTTGTGATGGAGAGAACTTCACTCGTGGCCTCGAAGCTGCATACAGAAAGATGTGGCTCAGGTATTGCAATGGAGATGTGCCATCTCTCAAGCGCCTAGAATTGTTGCAGGAGCATCTAGCAGCCAGTACGCAAGATTCAAAAAAAACTCCCAAGAAACTTGCAGGTCTGAAAGCACAGAAAGCAAATGCGACTGTGGAGGGGGATAAGCAGGCCCAACTAACGGTGAATGGTGTTATTTCATCTGAGTCGTCTGCTTCCTGTTAAATGCAAATAAAATGGTCACATGAATTGGTGATCAAGGAGGCTTGCTCCATTGACGTAGGTGAAAACTGATTACCGCATATATGGTATGGATGTGGGTGATACTTAAGAGAGCATGCTGCTGAGGGGCCTAAAACTGGATCTGTAACCTTTTTTTTTAGGGAAAAGGATCTGTAACTTATTGACACTGGTATTGGATAAGAGCACATTATGTGCCATCCATGTGAGAATCTCCGGGTGACGTGTGACTTGTAGCAAGTGTAAATGATGGGGAAAAGCGTAGAGTTTGATGCGTAGAGCTGTATCCCCTTGTTGGCTTATTATGTGGTAACATCAGTTGCAATATTAGGAACAATAGAAAAACACCGTTTATGTGTGTTATGTAAAAAACAGAAACTTCTAGATTCAATTTGAGTTCTGTGATTTGAGGTACTTCGCCATCAGCGTTTTACCAGCATAATTGTAGGATAACTAAGGGCTTACATGCGAATTTTTTCTGCTATTGTTGAATTAATACAGTAAATTTTATCTGAGATGCTTGTACAGATATAAATTTCAGTCGCACCATTGACAGTCTTGCAGACCGTAAGCATTATGCTGAGGTGCAACACGCAAAATCGTGTAAACTGTAAACATTACTTTTGATGGCATGATCCTTATTTTTTTTACAATGACCATTTGATTTTGAAAACGTGGTTGATTCCAGACTCTACTTCCTTGGCAAGTTGGCCTTTGAAGAGCCATACTTTTGGCCTGCCGTTGACACCGATGGTTACAATGTCAGCGCTGAAATAGAAGCTATAACAATAACAGCATAAACGACGACGTGGACGAATTATGAAAGGCGTTGGTCCACCATAATAACCGTCCAAATTCTTTCGCAGTCGATCTATTGCTACGAAGTTTTGTCTCGTCAATTTCACACAATTCTATCTATTGCCGATCAATGGCGTTGTTTTCTGCTTTCTTCAGTATATACATGCGAACACTAAATGAGCCGTAGCGTATTTTCAGATCTACTGCTGAATGCACTGATGTCGAAATTGGATTGCCAAATTACATCAACTACCGCATGTTCTATACAAGCATATTACCATAATTACAATTGACTAGCTAATATGGTATCCGTTCACTAGTAAATTTGGGCTAATCTCTCTCTTATTCATTGAGGCAAATATCTTTCCCGCTTAAAAATTATTTCTGCTGGATTCACCATTAGTTGTTCAAAACTTCACAACTGGGCCTGCTACAAACCAAAGATATTTTTGACGAATGGCACAGTACATCTTACAGACCCCAACACTTGTCAATTTATTTTGAGAACCTGAGCCACAGTTCTACACTGAAAGCACATAGTAGTCCTAAACCTCAGAGGCCCAAGTACAATGCAGTGCTTCAGTCTTTGACGATGGCTCGCAGGATCTTCACTTCATGGATGGGCCTGAATAAACAACAGCAGTGGCATCGAGTTAAGTTTCAATTCAAATAAATGAAGGAAAATGCACAAGATTCGTAGCAAAATGATAATCCAGCCTGATTATGTGAAGCGAGGAAGAGGAACACCAAACTTTGCATGGGAGGAGTCTATGAAAGCCAAATAGCTAGCCTTAGATCAGATATTGTAGAGGCTAGCAATTCCCATGTCAGAACCTTGATTTCTGATTTCCTCCTTTTTCCCTTCCTGTTTTTTTTTTCCTGTTCCTCTCTTTTTATCTTCCTTTTTTCCCTTCCTTTCTGGTTTTCTTTCTTTTAATCCTTTTGTTGGCTCTTGGGATTTCATCAGTAGCCTACCCAACTTGATTGGGACTAAAAGACTTCGGTGTTGTTCAAGACAGATGGTCAATGGACTGGCACTGGAGGGGACGGTCAAGGAGCTGGAGAGCAATAGCTGTGCTGATCGGTTGGACGAACAAATAAGAAACAACAATTTTTTTTGGGTCACCAATCCAAAGTAACCTGTGCAATATGATTAGGGAGGGGGGCTTTGGTGTGCTGGAAGTGGACTGAGAACATAGAGTACATGACAAGATGCAATGACAATGTGCAACTCCTCAGTTCACACAGACCTTTTAGTTTGCTTTTTTTTAAAAGACCTTCTAGTTTGTCATCTTGGGCCTTGCTTAAGGCAAAGACGTCTCTGAACTCTGTACCTCTAGTTCTATCTAATATCAGTGGCAATGTTCCACCAAGTAGCATTAACGAAAAACATGGACATAATACATGGTGGGATATAGGATGGATTATTACCTATCATTTTTGTCAGTCTGCACACTTCCAAGGCGCTTAACAATTTCCATTCCTCTGCATATCCTTCCAAAAATTGCATGCTTTCCTGGAACATTACAACAATGTGAAGTACAACATTAATGACAAAAAGAAGGCCAGCAAGAAACTTAGGTGTAAAATGGTGGTACAAGGGATCCAATTTACGGAGCCTTACCATCAAGTGATTGGCAAGGTGCAAGAGTAATAAAAAATTGGCTTCCGTTAGTGTTTGGGCCCGCGTTTGCCATGGAGAGGATTCCAGCCCCAGTGTGTTTCAGCTCTGGCCTTATCTCATCCTCAAACTTTGCTCTGCAAAAGACGTCAACATCAGCAGTCTTGGCCATGATCCAAGCTAAAGATTAAAAATGTTGTTACCGTTAATTTGAGAATAAAGCAAGGGCAGTGGACTGATTGCTCACCCGTAGATAGACTCGCCACCTCTTCCTGTTCCAGTAGGATCCCCACCTTGGACGATGAAATCCTACGCAGGCACAAGAACAGCATCCACTCATCATTACGTAACCTCATCACCATGCGGGATTTGGAACAGACAGTACAGGCTCGGCAAGCGAAGTGAGGAGGAAAAGAAAAAAAGAAAGAGACCTTGATGATGCGGTGGAAGATGACGTTGTCGTAGTATCCGCGGCGCGCGAGCTCGACGAAGTTCCGGCAGGTCTTGGGCGCGTGTTTGTAGTACATCTGACGACGAGTAGGGTAGCCCCGACCAAACACAGAAGCATCAGCATCAAGAGGCGGAAAAGAAGATGCTGAGGGGCCCGAGGCGAGAAAGGCGTACTCGTTACCTCGACGGTGAAGGCGCCCATGGAGGTCTCGAGGGTGACCTCCGGCGTGCCGCCGTCCGCGCTGGCCCACATGATGGCGGCTACGGCGGAGGGAAGAGAACACGCTCGAGTTCGAGTACAGGGGGATTTGCCTGAGAAGGGAGGGTACCAAATTACCAAACTGCCCTTGGTTTGGGTTACACTACTCCGACATGAAGCGCCTCTGATAGTTTCCCGTCTCTGCCTCCACAGGTTCGGATCTTTTTAATCCATAATCATGGGCAAATGCAGCTTCCGTAGGGGCGTTAAGACCGGAGCTTTTTCATCTTTCACTTTTAACTTTTAACTATTCGTCTTATGAGATTCAAATAACTTTAATGATAAATCAAATTATATCAAAATATATAAAATTTATCAAATTTTTTTAAATAAGATAAATGATCAAAGTTTAATTTAAAAGTTAACAACGACATCAATTAAAAAACGAAGAGGTATAAATCAATCCATGTTCGAACTACCTCTGACTGTGTGTATGTTTTTCGAGAGGCCGTTTGGATCTCTTCATTTAAAAAAAAATTGAAATCTACGTAGTGAGTTAGGTTATAGGTTATTTAAGTTTGAAATTTGATATTTCACAACTTTTCTAAACTCACAAGTAAGCATATCTCAAATTTCAAATTCATAAGATAAAAGAGGTGCTACAATTTCATTTTTTAACTTATAACACACTCTTTAAATCACTTCTCTACAATAAAAATACAATATACATGTCTCTGAAGTATGTTTTTTTTATATCTAACAATAAATATACAAATATATTTTATATACAACTATATTAGCTTAATTAATCTATGTTTAAATTATAATTCTCAAAATAAATTCAATTTCAAAGATCCAAACGGGCCCTAATTTTAAATCTTAATACAGACACGTACTCCTAGAGTATCAAAAAAGAAAGATGCTGCATAACGTAACATTCATTATACACGCGGAGAGTGCCATCTGGCAAGTCTCATCTCAATGTATATAATGGGCCTTTCTACTTGTATTACAGAACAGTTCAGCGATATAGCTATTTCCTCTTGCGAGGATAACAAAGAGCAGAACAAGTAATGATCTTAAATTAGATTACATCGCGGGGGGGATTACATCGCAGGGGGGGAGGGGGGGCCTGGAACCTTAGACCTCCAACAAACGAGTTTTCTCCATCGAGATCCACCCGGAGCCTTCCCACAGCTCCCAAAGCTCATTCCTTAACCACGATAAGTACATCACAGGACCCAGTGTCGATGGCACCTGAAAAGCCATCAACTCTCTCAGGAAAACAATTCAACGACAAGCAATAGGCAACGTGCGCAAGAAAATTATAAACTAAACTCAGTAGGAAAAATTGGAGATTTTTATGTCTGAAACCTGACTGTATAACCAACAACACGTACCAGGTAGAGTAAGGCAGGCTGGGGACTCTGAGACAGGATCCCAGCAGCCAATGCAGCTACCAAGCCAACTCCATACCCTATTAGGGCATACCATACATAATTCCGTCTTTTCGAGGGAGCCGTGTCTGATGGAACATTCACATCTTTGTGCTTCTGGTTATCAAAAAAGAGCACAAGAGCTAGAAGCATCCCCGGGATTGCCTAAAGATGTCACAACAAACAAGTTCAGAAAAAAGGTTAAATTTTCCACATGAATATAGGACCAAATCAATCATACTCTTCATTTGAATGACCTTTAGAGGTAAATACAAAAAAGTCGATAAATAGCAGCAACTATACTGTCTATAATACAATGACAACATAATTACAAATCTGCAGGAAATGTATCTATAGATGTTAATCTGAACTGAGAACATTAGAGAAGCTAGTAAGTTGTAGGTGGGAAGCAGATTCGCCCAATTTTCTCTGTAGCGTGTACAGTAAAGCATAAGTTCACATTGAACAAAATTGTGCATGCTATAAAGGTTATGTGTTAACAGTCATGAGGTGTTACCATCTCAAATTGATATGCCAGTTATAACTTATATCTAGCCTAAACAGTGGATATTAAGTTATACTAATAAATTGAAATGACAAAATTATCCTGGAAAATAACAGAATTTAAGACTCATACACATAAGCAAGTTAAATAATATGTGATTCAACATAAGTTTTCAGGTGTTTAAAAATAGAGTCATCAAGCCTAATTTTTCTACAGCGCGCATATGAATCGCTTCAAAGTCTTTATGACAAGAAAACTATAACATAAGTAGCATACCATATCTCCAAGGCCAAGCATCATGTAGTCACCAGGACTGCTTCCTGGAACGATCCCACCCAACAAATTTCTGGGAAAGACAAGCTTGACAGGAAGCTCCAGTTTCTTTGTAATCAATTGCAACCCAGGCAAACTGAGCTTGTTTGCTACTGTGTGAACAGGATTAGATGCCTTCTGAGTGGCAACAGAGACCATGACATTTGCTCCAAAGAACATCTCGGAGAAGAACACCCAGAAAATATCATACGCAAACAAGCATACAAGAAGCAACGCACAAATCTTTATGTTGGGAAGCCTCACATGGCTGACAAATGCTATGCATATGGAAATCCCTAGCACGTTATTCAACAACCAATGCCCTGATACAAGCCAGGCTAACACTATGAATATGCAGAACAGCAGCAGCAAACCTTGCAACCGGGTAAATGACTTTGAACAGCACCTGGACACGAAAGGGTCCGCTAAATTGTATTGTAACTTGAGGTACGTGACGTAAGGGTATAGACAGAAGAAGAGTGCGATTGCTGATGCCACAGTAGTAAATGCCGTCACCAGATGTGAAACAGATGAGAATAAATAGAACATTAGCAACAGACTGCACGAGCTTGCAAGAGGAATCATCAGGGCTTGTGACCGATCCAATGTGATGGAAGCCTCTGAAAAATCCAAGTTCCTCTCCATCTCCTTGCCATAGTCCAGAGCACGAGATGCTGATGCATAGGCAACTGAAATGGCTGTTGCTATTAGAGCAAGCGATGCTGGCTCGAGCAAGTAGGTTAGCTTCCACAGGGATTCCATCGTCTAGAAAAATACTGGGATAACCCCAATCCACCCTTGTTGTTCGCTCCAACTCACTCAAGTATTATCAGCCTGTCATGCAAAAACATTCAACAACGGTAAGTGATAGCCCATCCCCATCCCCGATTGGGACGAAATCCCTCCCCTGTCTCCGCCCCAGCAAAGGGATCGACCCATCCCTGCTACATACAACCTAGATGTCAACTACAAAAGGAAGGAAGATTCTCTGGAGGATTGGGGAAGAGGGCTTAGTTCTCACCTGAAGAAGGAGGATTCTGACTGGCGAGTCCGAGCCACTGCTAGGTGCGGCTCCGTCGTCTTTGCTGCGCCGCGGCGCTGTGGGATCTGTTTTGTGCAGCTCTATTGGAGGACGAAAGGCCGGCGGCAGGCGTAGGGATGCCAACGGGTCGGATTGAGATCGGTTGAAGTAAAAATCCACTCACTGACAATGCTGACAATACAACCCACGGGTGAAATTTCAGACCCGCACCTGCATCCGTCGGATTTCAAAAAGGTTTTGGACGCTCGTCGGGCAGGCAGATGAGACCAACGATTTGGGCGGCGAGGCATGGAGGCAGGGCGGTCGGGCGGCGTGAAAAAGCCCAGGCACCGATGGTAGGGAACAAGCGCGGCGGCGGGGCGCCGGCGGCCGGGGACGGGGC